>PVIR01019067.1:5671-32405 GCA_004026965.1 Petromus typicus | reverse complement strand
TCTGTGCCTGCCTTGCAAATGCAAGGTTGCGAGTTCAATACTCGGTACAAAAAAAAAAGCTCCCCATACATCAGTGCGCATAGTCTGATCTAAAAATATTTCCATTCAATGCAACATTCCAGTAATTCAATTTGTAGAAAGGAACAGACAGTTCAAATTCTCACCACCAGAGGTCAGCAGATATTGGAAGAACTCCAGCTGTGGCAAAACGGCAGGGAAAAAAAATGCCTCCTCTGAAGTCTTACTAGTACACCTCCTATTAAGTATTTTTTTCCCACTAAGAATTAAGATGCAGGACCATAAAAAGTGAAGGGCGGGCACACGGTGTGAAAAGGGTATGTTAGCATGTAGGTGGAAGAAAGTCTACAGCTTGTGCTGCAAGAGAAACAAGAGCCCAACTCCACCCGATTCTTCCACGCAGTTTGGAAACCATTGTCATTCCACACCTGTGAGCAGCTGGCGCCGTAGAAGCTAGCTAGAGTCTAAGTGGACCAGTTCCGTTTTCCTAGCCTCCTGTCCCCCTAGTAGCTGCCTGGAAACTTCTCTGAGTGATCCGGGTTAGCTGGGGATGAGTGTCTGCCCTGACTCTGACGCTGGGTCTTTCTCCTGGGGAGCCTGCGTGAAAAGAGGAGAGACTGAGCGCTCCACAGTTGCGAAACCGCAGCTAGAGGAATGACTAGAGCCGGAGACGCTGTCCGTTCTTCCTTGGGCCCTCTAGGAGTCTGCCGGCCGGCTCGGGTTGGAATGTGGTGCTTTCTTCATCAGCTCTCAGATCAGATAAGTCTGGGGTGCTGCTGATGGGGGAGTTGAAGATCAAATAGCTTTTTTGTCTGGAATGTCTCAGGAGAATACCTCCTTTGGTGTGGGAGCAGGGGAAGGATGAAGCAGAAAGGCAGAGTCGCCTCAGCAAAAGCTTTCAAGTAACTATCCCTTTGGACGACCGAAACAACCTAGCCAGGCTGATGGGCAGAATTGGCGAGGCTGGAGCTGTTAGGGTAGGGCTTTGAGGCAGTGTCTATCCAGAACATACGGGGTCCTAGGTTCAATTTCCTAGCAGAGTAGAGATGGTAATAATAGGAGAGTGGAAGGCTTAGGAAGGGCCTGAACACAGCCTAGGAGGGAATAAAGGTTGCCCTGAATTCTACATGCACAACGACTTTCATTAGGACCCTAATTCAAGTCAGCAGTGACCCAATAAGTTATCTTTGATCGTACTGACCACAGAGCTAAAATAAGTTTATTCATTTAATTCAGCAAATATCTATTAGAACCCAGTCTGGAAAAAGTATTTTGTTAGATGCTAGATCTTCAAAGACAGAAATGATTCCTGCTCTCCAAGATCTTGTAGAGATGTAGCCTGGTGTGGCGGCATGTGCCTATAATCCCAGCTCTTGGGAGGCTGCAGCCTGGCTAGCAACATAGTGAGTTCAAGGCCAGCCTGGACTGCACAGCAAGACCTTGTCAAAAAAAAAAAAAAAAGATATCACTAAGCAACCAGAAAATTATGTGTCATACTAGGGATATAAGAACTATATAAGGGCCGGGGAGTTAGCTCAGTGGTTCCGGCGCCTGTCTTGCAAGCGCAAGGACCCGGGTTCGATTCCCCGGTAACCACATAACAATACTGGGTGTGGCCCAGCAGCAACCACTACCACATACCACAGTGCCGGGCATGGTGGCTCACGCCTGTAATCCCAGCACTCGGGAGGCAGAGGCAGGAGGATTGTGATGTGAGTTCGAGGCTGAGCTTAGGGCCAGCCTGAACCACAAAAAAGCGAGACCCTGTCTCAAAAAAGCTGAAAAAAAAAAAAATTAAGAACTATATAAGTAGAATGCTGGGTGTGGTAGCTCAAGACTAATCCCAGAATTTGGGAGGCAGAGGCAGAAGGATTGCTGTGAGTTTGAGGCTTGCTTGAAATGAGCCCAGGGCCAGCCTAAACTACAAATTGAGACCTTGTCTCAAAAAAAAAAGAAAAAAAAAAGTATACAAATAGAAAGATCATATAACTGTGCCTAAAACTCAGAAGGGCAGAAAGGTGCAAAGAGGGCTTCAGAAAAAAAGGATATTTAAATACTTCCACAGATAAATGAGGATTTCAAGAGGAGGATTATCAGTTTTAAGTAAAAGGAATGGCAAACTTTAAGGCACAGAGGGTAAATAACGAGGGGAAAATGAATGTGGTAATAATAAAGAAAAAATAAAGATTGTGTATATATAGGGGTGGGGGTTGCAGGGCAGGGGGAAAAGGGAAAAATGAGAAGGGTCATATTCTAGTACAAACTCTCAATGTTGAATGCGATGATGTGTATTCATAATGTGCCAATAAAGATTAAATTAAAAAAAAACAATAAGGCACAGAAATGTAAGTGCAAAGCATGTGTGTTTGGACAGTGGGGGAGGTGAAGAGGAGATGCAGGAGATGAGAAAGAAAATCACTGTACGGACAGAGTGGGACCAGATTAGAAAGGTTTTCAATCCTAAACCAAGGAGTTTAGAATTGTCCCAAAAGCAAATTAAGCAGGGACTTCAGGGCAATATAAAAGATAGACAGGGGCTGGGAATTTAGCTCAGTGTAGCACCTGCCTCACAAGCACAAGGTCCCAAATTCAGTCTCTGGTAACCACATATTACATTGCTGGGCATGGAGACTCACAGCCACCAACAATCAGGGCCACACACCATCACACGTGGTGGCTCATTCCTGTTATCCCAGCACTTGGGAGGCAGAGGCACGAGGATTGCTGTGAGTTTGAGGTTTGCCTGGGCTACATAATGAGCTCAGGGTCAGGTCAGCCTGAACTACAAAAGTGAGACCTTGTGTCAAAAAAAACCCAAGATGGACAGCTGGATCTTAAGGAGATCGGTTACAGCACCTGAGCAATAACCATAATTGTGAAGCAGCAAGAAAAAACACAGATGAAGCCAAGCATGCACGCAGGCACTCAGAAGGTTAAGGCAGAAACTCTGAGCCCAGGAGTTCAAGACCAGCCTGGGTTTGCTCTTCTTGAGGGAGTCTCCACCTCATAAGTAAAGACAAAAATTTAAGATATATTTTAGAGGTAGCCTGGAAGGACTGGTAATCAAAATGAAAGCTGATAGGTAAGAGGGTATGGAAAGGTGATTCTGAGGTTTTAAGCATGAATGATCAAAGCACAGGCAATGTTATTAAGGGAGATGTGGGACACAAAGGATTATTTCCCTTTTCACATGCTGCTTCTGGTTTTTTGTGTGTGTTGGTTTTTGGGGGGCTTTTTTGAGACAGGGCCTCGCTTTGTAGCTCAGGCTGGCCTGAGCTCAGCCTGGAACTGACAGCAACCCTCCTGCCTCTGCCTCCCTAGTGCTGGGATTACAGGCGTGAGCCACCATGCCCGGCACTGTGGTATGTGGTACTGATTTCTGGTGGGTGTGAGTTTCTATGCCCGCTCTGCATTGTTGTATGTGGTTATAGGGGATCGAACCGGGGGCCCTTATGCTTGCACCACAGGAACCAGAACCACTGAGCTAAATCTCCAGCCCTGTTTGTTGGTTTTTGTACTGGGGAGTGAAGCTAGGACCTTCCAACCCCGCCTTTTATGTAGTTACTAAAATTGCTTAAATTGGTCTTGAATCTGTGATCCTTCTGCCTGAAGCTTCCCAAACAGTAAGATTAGAGGAATGTGCAGTCACCTTGTTTAGTTCCTTTATCCTCAAATTAACTTAGTACCCATATATAGTAAAGACTCAATAAATGTTATATAAATGAATGACACAATTTTGAGCTCTTTATAGGTTCCACAAAGAAACCACAGGTACATGCCCCAAAACAGACAAGTAAATTCTCAAATAAAATCAAATGTTAAAACACTATATTGAAGTCAGGTGTGGTGGCGCACACCTGTAATCCCAGCACTCAAGAGGCTGAGGCATGAGGATCTCCTTGGAAGGAACTATGAGTTTTAGGCCAGAATGGGTTACATAGTGATTTCAAGAATGACTTGAACTACATAGCAAGAGCCTCTCACACACAAAAAAAATAAATAAAAATAAAAATAGAGAGAGAGAAGGAAGGAAGGAAAAGAAAGAAAGAAAAGAAGGGCCGGGGATTTAGCTCAGTGGTTCTGCCGCCTGTCTTGCAAGCACAAGGGCCCGGGTCTGATCCTTGGTAACCACATACAATACTGGGCATGGAGACTCACCCCAGCAGCAATCAGTACCACATACCACAGTGCTGGGCGTGGTGGCTCACACCTGTAATCCCAGCACTCGGGGGGCAGAGGCAGGAGGATTGCTGTGATGTGAGCTGGAGGCTGAGCTTGGGGCCAACCTGAACTACAAAAGCGAGACCCTGTCTCAAAACAAAACAAAAAAAAGAAAAGAAGAAAAGTATATCTATGGAGTCAGGCCTGGTAGTACACATCTGTTATCCCAGCACTTGGGAGGCTTGAAGCAAGATCACCACAGGTTTGAGACCAGTCTGAGATATAAGCTTAGAGCTCAAGGTCAGCCTGAACTACATCGTGAGATTCCCTATCTCAAAATAAATAAATAACATAAAAAATAAAATGTTATTGGTGATAGGTATATAAATATATATATATATATATATATATATATATATATATATGTATATGATAGGTATATAAAATATCAAGCCAGGCTTGATGGCATGCACCTGTAAATAACTGACCAAAGTTTCTCTTTTTTTTGAGACAGGGTCTCGCTTTATAGTTCAGGCTGGCCCTGAGCTCAGCCTCAAACTCACATCACAGCAATCCTCCTGCCTCTGCCTCCCGAGTGCTGGGATTACAGGCGTGAGCCACCATGCCCAGCACTGTATGTGGTACTGATTGCTGCTGGGCGTGAGTCTCTATGCCCAGTATTGCATGTGGTTATGAGGATCAAACCTGGGCCCTTGTGCTTGCAAGACAGGCGCCAGAACCACTGAGCTAAATTCCCGGCCCTGACCAAAATTTCTTAGTTAAAAAAAAAAATAGAAGAAAAAGAAAGAAACCATAGTCTGATGAAAAAATGAGGAAAGTTGTCAGAGTAATTTAAAACTCAGATGGGGCTAGAATTCAGATTTAATGTTCGCTATAGGCTATTAGCTATCTGTTGAGGCTCAATCTTGGCTTCTAAATACCATTCTTTAATAAAAGAAATTAAAGTCTCCTTAGAGATATCGTCAACTTAGGGCTAAAGCAGAGAAAAGACAAAACAGACAAGTAAATTCTGTCAGACAGACAAACATTTTGTGTATCAGAAAGCAGGAAAATGGCCGAGATGGGTAGCACTTCACAAAAATCTCAGCTAGGAAGCCTGAGACTACAAGATCACAAATTCAAAGCCTGCCTGGATAATTTAGTGAGAGCCTGTAATTGTCCCAGAGGCGACATGACAGCTGCAGTACATGCAGCATGGTACCCTGGAATGTATGTTGGAAGAGAAAGAGATTATAAAGTGGTATAAAGGGCTGAGGATGTAGCCCTTGGAAGTACCCTTAGGATCAATCCCTCGTGACACAAAACCATAGAAGAAAGTGCTCAAAAAGCAAAACGAAGAGTTAGGCATCGTGGCATCACCTGTAATCCCAGCACTCTGGAGGCTAAAGCAGGAGGATCATTGTGGGAGGAGGTAATCAGTTTGAGGCCAGTGTGGGTTACATAGTGAGTTCAAGGTCAGCCTGAACTGCCTTGAGTTTTGAGGACAGCCTAGGCTACATAGTGAGCTCAGGCCCAGGCTGAACTACAAAGCAAGACCTTGTCTCAAAGGTTCCTAACTAAAACAAAGGAAAAAAATAGTAACTTTCTAGTGGAGAAATTTGGCAAATACTAACATTGGTAATATGTGGATATCATACAGCTTCTAACAGAATGTGATGAGATGGGTACTTTTTTTTTTTTCTTTGAGACAGGGTCTCGCTTTGAACTTCAGGCTGGTCCTGAACTCAGCCTGGAACTCATCAGTCCTCCTGCCTCTGCCTCCACAGTGCTGAGATTACAGGCATGAGCCACCAGGTCTGGTAGTGTGAAATGTGGTACTGATTGCTGGTAGGGTGAGTCACCACACCCTAGAGTGTTGTATGTGGTTACCAGAGATCGAACTAAGGACTTTGTGCTTGAAAGGCAGGGGCCAGAACCTCTGAGCTAAAAAAATCCCTGACTACACACACACACAATCTTACACAGAGCAAAGATCAAATAAACTCATCATTTCCCCTACACACTGTTTTTTGAGTCAGGATGTTACTTAGTCCAGGCTGGCCTAAAACTCACCATCCTCCTGCCTTAGCCTCCTAAGTGCTGGGATTACAGGCTTGAGCTACTATGCCCAGCAAGATCTCAGAATATTCTGTGTACTGACTTTTTTTTTTTTTTTTTTGGCGGTACCAGCGCTTGAACTCAGGTCCATGTGCTTCAAGGTAGGTACGGGGACACTGAACTAAATTCCTGGCCAAGTCTGCAAGATATTCTACTGGCTACCTGGCCAATATTCCTAAAGATTGTCCAAGTCATAGGAAGACAAGGAAAAATAATTAAAAAGTTTTATGTACATGTACCAAATCCCCATCATATATTAAGTACTGTAAACATATATAATTATTTTTATTTTTAAAAAATAATTTTAGCAAAAGCAAACACTAATTGGCTCCAGAGGAATTGGGAAAACATGGCAAGTACATGCATTGTAGTACCCTTGAGAAGACATAAACAGAAAAATTTGAGAATGCTAGTCTGGAGTTTAGCTTATGTACCGATGTCAGCTTCTTTGACAGTGTATTGTAATGTATGAAGAAGGGAGAAAACTGAATATGGGTTGTAAAAAATCTCAATACTACCTTTGCAACTTTTCTGTCAATCTAAAATTATCCCTTTCCCTAAAAGAAAAAAAATACTTTAAAATAAAGTATATTTTCAAAAATGTTCAGGCTGTCCCTGATCCTCTTTCATCTCTCTGTTTTCTTTCTGGAGGTGTGTGCTGGAGCAGATCAAACTCAGAGCCTGTCAGGTGTGATGGTACATGCCTGTAATCCTACAAGTTGGTAGGCTGAGGCAGGAGGACTGCTAGGAGTTTTGTGGCCACTGAACCATATAGGAGACCCTGTCTCAAAACCAACCAACCAACCCACTCAGAGCTTGGCAAAGGCTAAGCTCTACCACTGAGCTACACTTCCAACACTTGGTAGTTTTCTTTTCCCTCCTTTTTGAAGGACTGGAAATTGAACTCAGGCCCTTTGCACTGAGCTACATCCCCATCCCATGTTTGTTTTGTTTTTGTGGAACCAAGGATGGAACTCAGCAGTCTGGTGCCACTGGGCTAAATCCCTAGTCTGACCCCACTTTTTGAGACAGGATCTCGCTTTTTGTAGTTTAGGCTGGCCTTGAGCTCAGCCTTGAACTCACAGCAATCCTTCTGCCTCCGCCTCCCAAGTGCTAGGATTACAGGCATAATCCATGGATTACACCATGCCTGGCACTGTGGTATGTGGCTGATTGCTGGTGGGCGTGTCTACACCCCCAGAATTGTTGTATGTGGTTACTGGGAATTGAACCCTGGTCCTTGCACTTGCAAGGCAGGTGCCGGAACCACTGAGATAAATCCCCAGCCCCCCACTCTTCTTTATGTGGGGCCTTGTTACTATCTCTAAATTGTCCAGGCTGCCCCATTACTTTTGATTCTCCTACTTCCGCTTTCCAGAGTTCTAGGATTGTAAGTGTACCTCACCACAGCCAGCTGGTCTTCCACATTTCTATACAGTCATAATGATCTGATTGTGAAACTACTTGGGATGGAAACCAATGTAATATATAAGTGAAAACCCTTATTGGGTTCAAAATATGAAGTTATAACCATATATTCCCCATTCCCAACCCCCTCAATACATCAGAGACATGGCTTTTATTTAAAAAAAAACTTTTTTTAATTGGTTTACAAAGGAGCTATAGACTACATTGAAACTAATCTCTGTACAAAAGGCCCTCCCCCCAAAAAAGAGCCCCCAAACACCCAGAAACAAGAGTGTGGAAAAAACAAGAAAGGAAGGTACAAAAGGAGCTGAAAGAAACTGAAAGACAAAGAGATTAGCATCATACATACACAAGACTTGAGGGGGGGAGAGCAAGATGAGAGAGCATTTATTTACCCACATAGCCCTGGTGGTAACTAGAGTAGAACCAACAAACACAGCATGAGATTATTAAGAGGCTTAAAGGCAACAGTGGTATGGAGACAGGTTATTGCCAGTGTTAAAGAAAATTTTTAGGCACCAGAAATTGGAGCACCACCCCTTGCCCCAGTAGGATGACAGACTTGGGAAGAGAAAGCAGGCCTTGGGGCAGCTGCCATCAGTGTGTAGAATGGGTCTCTTCTGAAATTAATCTCAGCATGTTCTTCCCAGTCTTTATACCCTACACTCTCAGGTAAGGGCCACAGAATGTCACTCGGCGAAAGGGATGATCAGAAATATGAAAAGCTACACTTGTCCACTTTAAGAGCAGTTATTTACTAGGAAAGCTGGAAAAAGGAAGCCCAAATCCTGTTGCTCTATGAAGGCACACAGTGTGATTCCTGAAGGCAAGAAAATAGGAAAACACACACTACAGGATTGACGGGTATCTACAAAGTTCTCACTTCCTACAACCCCAGCCTGTATCTATTTATCTCAATTTTTTCCTGACACTGGGCTGGGGCTTAGGAGAGTTGGGGGACAGATCATGGCACCTCTCCTCCATTAGACAAGACAAGGAAGGCAGGGCTATTTGGTAATAAGGTAGGGGAAAATGGTGACGAGCCACCTTTATCTCGAATGTTGTGGAGGAACTCCTGGGCTTGGAAAAATCAGAATGCAGAAGGCCTAAAAGAGGACTCAAGCCAGGGACTCCTGTTTTCCCAGTCTTCAGTCTAAGGCAAGTATGCCAAGACTGGAAGGGGGAGTAAGAATTTAAGCTTAAGGCTGCTTAATGTTTTCCTGGGGGCTGGTGTTCAGAGAAGGCAGACAAAAGAAATAGGTCAACCTCAGGCTGGTCTGCTCATCCTCCCAGAAGTCTGTACCTCCGGAGTCGAGCCAAGCAAGATAGGCACCAGCAAGAACACAATCTCCCAAATAAAAGTAATAACCTGCCCGTATTTTATCAGCACTTTTCAAAAGCTAAGTTTTCCGGGCTTGGAGAAGTGCCATATCCTCTCCTCCCTTTCCCCAGAGTTACTGCTGCCACCTTTCATCCTTGCACATAAGTTACTGGCTGTCTTCTAAAGGAAGATGAAATTGAGATTTCACATTTCTTAACCCCAAGAGGCTACCCAGCTCTGGCTGGGGGAAGGAGAGTTATGCAAAGGTTCTCTAACTAGAGTAGCCAGACTGTTCTTATTTTCTTGTGCCTGATCTCTAAACTCTTTTAATCTGATCCCAAGGTCCAAAAGACATTGGGGTACTAACAACTGAATGAAAATAGTATATAGCACCTGAGCTCCCCTAAAGCTAACAGAGGCTTGATTAGCACCCCCAGAAGAATCCCTTAAAAAGTATATAAATGTATCGCGACCTAGCAAAGATCTGCAGCTTCCAGTACTCACAATGTGAAGATATTAACGATACAAAATATATTCTGAAAGTCAAACACCTGCAGTTCATAGTGCTTTCTCAGATTTGTTAAAAAAATACAATGCTTAGTTTCCTATATAGGATATACAAAAGCAAAAAAAATATATATATATATGTATATAGTAGAAATAAATCAGCCATATTAATTTACAGCTTTTGTCTCCAACCCTCCCCCAATCATAATCTTTATCACATACTTTAGTTTTTACTTTTCTGGGGTCAAAGGTTCTAGTTATTCTGAAACTAGGCTGAGAAATACTCATTAAATGGCATCCTATACAGCACCGACATAGCGCCAGCTGGGAGGTCCCTGAAGGAAAATGCTGTAGGTTGTACTCTGTGTGAAAAGTTAGAGGGTCAAATGATAAGCATGAATGTGAATGGGCAACCTGAAATGACAAGAAAACGGGTGCTGTATTACCATCCTCCACCCTGCAAGCTTTGGTCATTTAAAAAAATTTAATATTCATGAAAAAAATTACAGAATTGCCAGGGATGTAGTTCAGCTCCCAGGACATAGCTCAATGGTGCCACACCTGCCTGGCAAGCACAGGGCCCTGAGTTCAATCCCAGGTGCCACACACTCACAAAAATTTCAGAATCCATATGCTTATCAGCTGTATCAATTTTTTGCTGGCCGAAGAAGTTCAGGGAATAGAGATTTTCAGTGACGGGCTCTTGACTCAAGGAATGTAGCTTTCTAACTTCCCTTGGGAAAGACTGAGTGACTAACTCCTACTGAGACAGAAACAGAACCTGCTTCCATTTCATGGCTAAAGAAGATACTGAATCTTGGTTAGAAGGAAAGAGGAAAGAACTGTATACACAGAAAATTAACTCATTGTCGGGCTAATGAAGGGAGTGGGGAGGATAAACCAGCACCTTTTTACTCAAGAGAAAAACACCATCAGATAAACTTATCTAAAAGCTTACGGTTCTCAGCATTATTATGCTAGTTTGTATCTAATAATTTCATACTGGCAAAGATTTAATTCCTTGAAACACTCTAGCAAAATACTGCATTTTCCAGTGAGTCATCCTGCCCTATTCCTCCAAGATGTCAAAACACATGATTATAGACATAAAATAACAATCTCTGAGTTCTCCTTTCAGTGGGAGTAAGGATGGGATGGTGGCTGGGCACAGGTGACTTTTATTTTTATTTCATTATTAATAGAAACTGATCTGGGGAAAGATTCCTTGCAGTAATTCCTGAGTGCTGAAAACAGTATCACATCTACAGAGAAAGGATGAAGTGGAGTGGCTACTATTAACAGGTACGCATCATATCTTCCGTTGACATCAATACAAACTTAACCAAAACTATTTTTTCCCAGGACTGGGGATTGAACTCAGGACCTTGCAGTTAGAAGGCAGGTGTGGTGCCACTGAGCTAAATCTCTGGCCCACTTATCATAGCTTAATTTGGATGTATTTTATATAAAATGTATAGTAGAACCACAGCATCATTTATTTGTAACCAAGATAAAAAGCCTTTAGAACAAGGACTCTGCTATGTATCTGGGTGTTCATTTTACTTTCAAACACAAAAATATTTTCTTTAGAAAGTGCAATAGAATATCCCCCTTTCATAATTGCAAGTGTTTCACCATAAGCAAAGAAATGACCTTAGGAATATACCTAGAGTTTAGAAGACTTCTAGGTAATGGCCTAAAGGCATTTTGATCTGAATTTATTTTCTAACAATTTCAAATATAATTTCTCATCTGTACGTAGATATATACAAGCACAAACATACATTCACACACACAGTCATGCACAAACACTTCACTTACTGTCAGATCAGGGTAATTTTATTGCAGGTCTCTTTTAATATTGGCTAACAGAAAACCTATCCCCAATCTAACAGATTACACACATACACACAGCCATTTCCACTCTTCCTCACAGTGAAAAGCTCTCTAACAAGATATCAGAAAGTCAAGAGAGACAATGCTTTTAATGGCTGGGCCTTGAGGACAATTCTGGTTGCATTTAAATCTCAGCGTCAAATACACTGAGAGTTCCCTGCCGCTACAATTTTTGGATCAGTCTCTTCTGGAATCAGAACATGGAGAAACCAGGATGATTTCTCCCAATCTCTCCTATAAACCACAGTGGTAAGACAAGGTTTCTTTTTGTTCTGGGTGATCATGCCCATGATCATGTGCTTCCTTTTCCCTTAGGAAACACCTAAGTACATACAAGGAAGAGTTATGGGGAAAAAAAATCATTAAGGACCACTGTCTGGCCACTAGCACATGCTCTGGAGTTCTGCAGAATGGAAACCTTGAACATATCCATTGGCTGACGCTCTTTAACAATGGGAGACACTACTGGGGTTGTCCAAAAGAGGAAGTGTACTTCCTTTCAGAGTGCAAACTCAGATGCCCATTTGTCAAGGCTGGGAGCTACCTTCTTGGAAGACTACAGTAACAAAGTCCAAGTACTTCACTAACTCATGAACTCAACTTCTATGAGTCACTTCCTCTTCAGAGTGTATCTTTTTTTCCTACTTTAAGCCTTTACTTATTTGACACTTTTTGCTAGTTTATATAAAAAGATCCCAGATTATCTCCTTCAAAAGGTCTCATATAATTCTACTGAAAGATTTCTAGATCTTGATGCTTCTAGCAGCTGAAGGGAGATGACTTTGACTCTCCAGCACCCAGGTGCCTGCGTCATCAGTATTTTGAACATTCCCTCCACAGCTACCTCAAGCCCTAGAGTAGGTTTCAAAGTTTATCCATTCTGCTGCTGAGACTAAAGTCTTGCAAAGACTGACAGAAGTGCCTCATCCAGGGATCACGGCCAAAAATAAAACATGAAGTGATTGGATGGGAGAAGGGAAGACAGAAAGGGTTGAGCCAGGAAAGGAGTACAAGAAGCTGATCCCAAATAAAAAGATAAAATAAAGAAAGGAAAGACATTCTGTATTGTATACATAAACTAAAAGCAGCATATAAATGCTTACTCTGGTGGGAAGCCAAGACAACATCTTAAGAAAAGCTTGATGTGTCACAAGGCTCAGCCATAGGGAAATAAGGCCATATATACATACACACACACACACACACACACGTATGCGTGTATATATATGTATATATATACACACATGTATGTGTATGTATGTATATGTATGTATGTATGTATACACACACACACACACACACACACACACATATATATGTATGTATATATAAAAAAAAAAAAAGACCAAAGTATTTTGGTCACAGAATGGTCTCCTTCCTCCTCCCAGCCAACCCCTATGAATGCATCTCTATATATCTTTATTTATATATATATATATATATATAATATAGAATTTGTTTTTGTTAAAAAGTATTTCGATGATCATATATATTTATCAAGGCATGATGGCTTTAGGAAAGGGGGGATCCACCATGGGAGAGTTGAGGAGGGGAAATGTACGAAGGGGAGGCTAGGGTAAGAAGTATAAGAAGAAACTGGGATCAAACAAATGCTCATCAAAGGATGGCACCAACAGAATTTTCACTAATGTTTCCCACCTTCGAGGAGGCACTGATGATATAGATGGGTTCCAGGACCCCATCTCTTCTCTTCTATCTCTCCCCCAATCCCCACCACCATGTATTTTAATGCCTCATGGCTCTCTTTCCCACATGTCTCTTGGACCCATGCTAACTTGCATCCCAATGTTGATGGGTATTAGCCCATATGTCTCTTGCCCTGGTGCCTGATCTCAGAAGCCATTGCCACTGATATTAATGGACTGCAGATCTGCCACCTGCATGACGTTGATGCCACTGTTAGCAAGACGAGCAATACCCTCTGGACAGATGGCCTCCATGGCTACCATATTGGTAGTAATAAGGGCTGAAGGGGTAGCAGTGCCGCTGCCTTCTGAGGCTGCTCCACTGTCCAGGGGCAAAGTGCCCACACTCAGGGCCACACCTGGGCCTCCCTTCTTATTCTGGTGGGTCTTGATATGTTTTGACAGGTGATCACTCCTCATGAAGCGCTTCGGACATTCAGGACAGGCAAACTTCTTCTCACCTAGGTAGAGAAAGAAAGAAAGAAGCTGACATATCAGAAAGCAGGATACCTGCCTAATTTACCACCTTCCAACTACATTTATCAGAGGTAATAAACAAAAAGATTTGGCTAGCACCTTTTTCATTTAAGGGGAAAACAACTCAGATAAAGGTTGGAGAATAAGGACAACAGAACTGTAGGTGGGCAGAAAAGTAGGCAGAACAGAGACTAAGGAGAGTAATGAGGTCAACAGTCCTTTAAATATCCCACTCAAAATGTTGCTCCTTATTATTCTCTCCCTCAGTCTCTTACTCACCTGTATGTGTGCGCTTGTGTCTCTGTAGCTCATCTGAACGTGTGAAACGTTTCCCACAGTATGACCAGGTACACATGAATGGCCTCTCGCCTGTATGCCAACGCAAATGTGCCCGTAGATGTGAAGTCTTGCCATACACTTTGCCGCAGCCTTGGATATGGCAAATATGCTGCTTCTTTTTGCCAGGATCCCCAGAGCCCCTAAAAGTTACAACACACTGTTACTCATTGTGAAGAGAAAAATTATAAAGAACTGCAAAGTGTTAACAGCAATTACTTAACCCATTCAAAACTCAAACTTATTTCTGCAGCACTAAGGAGGGAGTCTAGAGAGTCATGCATACTACACAAGTGCTCTACTACTGAGCTATGACCACAATCTCAGACCATATGTTTGCTTGCTCCTCCCTTACTTCTTCCTTCTTTCTCATTTGAGACAGAGTCTCACTCTGCAGTCCATTCTTGCCTTGAACTCACTATGCAATTCAAGCTGGCCTACAGCTATGTATCCCAGGCTGGCCTTGAACTTTTGGCAGTCCTCCTGCCTCTGCTTTCCATGTGCTGGATTTACAGGTGTGCGTGCCACCATGCTCAGCTAGGATTTTGATCCCCTTGTCTCAGCCTCCTGTATGCTGGGGATATAGGTCTGTACCACGATGCTCAAGTCCCAAACTTCTTTATTTAATTTACTTATTGTCTTTGTTTTGTCTTGCTTTATTTTGTTTTGATGTGAGACAGGGTCTCACTATGCATTACAGGCTGGCCTCAAATTTGATACAGTCTTCCTGCTTCAGCGTCCTGGGTACTAGGACTGTAGGCATGTTGCCATCATATCTGACAAAGAAACCTTTTTAAAAATAAAGTTTGTAAGTGCCAGGCGTGGTGGCTCATGCCTGTAATCCCAACACTCAGGAGGTAGAGGCAAAAGGATTGCTTTAAGTTCAAGGCTTGCCTGGGCTACATAGTGAGCTCAGGGCCAGGCTGAATTACAAAGTGAGACCCTTTCTCAAAAAAAAAAAAAAAAAAAGGTTTATTTTGGGTATAGTGACACATGCCTGTAACTCCAGAATTCAAGAGCTGAGGCAAAAGGATCCCTTTCAAGGTCAGCCTGAACTACTTAACAAGAAAAAAGATAAATTTTTAGCTGACTTTATTCCAATATTATTTTGGCCATGGTGGAGATCAAATCCCGGCCTACATTCCCAGCGCTTGATTTCGGTTCTAAATTCCTCAAACTCAAACTTTAGGTTTCCTCTCTTCTGCTCTCGTCTTTAATACTGCTGTATATTTACAATATTATGATCACCCTTATTGTGACTTGTGAAATTTGGAAATATTTTTGTAATTTCCTCAGATGTTTCAGTCCTAATCCAGTGTGCACCACTTCATGGATCACACAGTAAAATTTTTGGCTAGAGACTTAGTCAATGAACAAGGGATCTATCCATTTAAGCTCTTGGTAGAGAATCTTAAAGAAAATATAACCCAAGTATTTTACAATTATGAAACTTCTCTATTAGATCAACAGTCATAAGTTACAGATTAAAAGTTGAACAGCTAGAGCTGTATCAGGGATATCAAAGGAAAACAAGAACAGGGCAGACAAAAGTAAAGTGAACAGCCAGGTTTGGTGGCATGTGTCCCAGCTTCCTAGGGGGGTGAGCAGAGGGAAATCTATTGAGCCCAGGAGTTTTAGGCCACTGTGAGCAACAAAACAAGACCCTCTCTCAAAAAAAAAGAAAAAGAAAAAAGGGAAAAAAAAGAAGGCTGGGGCTGGGGATTTACCTCAGTGGTTCTGGCACCTGCCTCAGAAGCACAAAGTCCTGAGTTCGATCTCATATCCAAAAAAAGGACTGGGGAATCAGGAAAGGTTATGTAGAACCTAACTAATTTAAGGTACATTAAGGTGAAAAACAATTTTTTTCCTATACAGAGCAGACAGCAAGCTCCTCTCAGAAATTAGTTCTCAAATGTTTTCTTGACAAATCATTGTGTTCCATATGTCATCCTCAGTAAACACTGGGGAAATTTCCAAGACTATATTTTCTTGGTTTTTAATAGCATTTAAAGAAGAAGACATAACAAAAGTGAAGTCATACTGAGAATTGAGAAATTCCTTCACAAACCACTGCCACTTTAAAGTTCGTTACAGCTATATGTGGTATACCCAGTATTTCTGACTTAGCACTACTCCTTTTCCTGTAACAGGATAAACTAAATTATTAAACTCAAAAAAAATTTTTTTTTTTTTTAAAAAAGACAGGGTCTCACTTTTGTAGTTCAGGCTGACCCTGAGCTCACTATGTAGCCCTGGCGAGCCTTGAACTCACAGCAATCCTTCTGCCTCTCCCTCTTCAGTGCAGGGATTACAGGTGGGAGCCATCAGGCTCAGTTCAAATTATTTTCTTTTTTGGTACTTTTCTTATGTTCTATTTTTATACTTATTTTTATTAAAACAACATTTGAGATTTTTTTCAAAGGTACTTAAAAGATGAAGTGATTTTTTAACTTTTCTATTTCTTTTCTTCAAGGAAAATATAACTCTTCAGAGATAAATAACAGGTGCCACTAATGAAAAATCTTGTCAGAACTCTGCTCTACACGACAATTCAGATTCCTCCATGGGAGAATTTTCTATCTGGAGTAAGCATTATTATTAATGTGTATATCAGATACTAGAGATTGAACCGAGTTGTACTCTACCACTAAGTTACATCCATAGCCAACCCTCACTTCCTCTTTTCTCCCATTCATTTTATGGTACAAGAAACAGCCAAGAGGACTTTATCACTGAACTACATCCCCATTGGCTGTATTTATTTACAACCAATCCATCCATTGTTTTTTTGTGACAGGGTCTCACTAAATTGCTCAGATTGGCCTTCAACTCACTATGTAGGCCAATCTGGCCTTAACTTATAGTGATCCTCCTGCCTCAACATTCAGGAGAGTGCTGGAATTACAAATGTGTGCTACCATGCCTGGCTTATTAATTTTTTTGAGAAAGGATCTAATTAGTTGGTCAGAGATGGCCTTAAACTCCCAATCCTCCTTTCTCAGACTCCTGAATGCTTAGCCTCTTTTTTTCTTTTTTTTTTTTTTTTTAAAGGTTTTTTTGAGACAGGGTCTTACTTTGTGGTTCAGGCTGGCCCTGAGCTCAGCCTCAAACTCACATCACAGCAATCCTCTTGCCTCTGCCTCCCGAGTGCTGGGATTACAGGCGTGAGCCACCACGCCCGGCACTGTGGTATGTGGTACTGATTGCTGCTGGGCATGAGTCTCCACACCTGGTATGGTATGTGGTTACCGGGGATTGAACCCGGGGCCCTTGCGCTTAGAAGATAAGCACCGGAACCACTGAGCTATATCTCCGGCTCCGCTTAGCCTCTTTTTTAAAACTTTACTTTGAGAAAAATGTCTTGTTAAATTATTGCTCAGCTGGTCCCAAATTTGCCATCCTCTTGCCTCAGCCTAAGTAGTTCAGATTATAGGTATCTCTAAGACTGGCACTGAGTTTAATCAAAAATTACCCCCTTTTCTCTTACCTCTAAATCCATTAGTTTTCTTTATATTAAATAGAGTCTACCAGGTTAACTTACCTTCCTTCGCTGTCTTTACAATAGGGACAGGTGCATGCTTCCCGCCGGGTCCTCCGACCAGCTTGCGGTTGTGGATCTGGGCTGTTTTCTCCTTCCTCTCCACCTGCTGTATCATCATGAATCCCATCACCACCTGCCCCATGGAGGCCAAGCTGAGCTCCATGATCACCTAAAATTAAAAGAAAAAGAAAAAGTGGTCAACATGGAAGTGGTAAAATCCTTTTTTTTTTTTTTTTTTTTTTGAGACAGGGTCTCGCTTTATAGTTCAGTCTGGCCCTGAGCTCAGCCTCAAACTCACATCCCAGCAATCCTCCTGCTTCTGCCTCCCGAGTGCTGGGATTACAGGCGTGAGCCACCACGTCTGGCACTGTCGTATGTGGTACTGGTTGCGGCTGGGGTGAGTCTCCACGCCCAGTATTGTTATGTGGTTACTGGGGATCAAACCCAGGTCCTTGCACTTGCTAGACAGGCGCCAGAACTACTGAGCTATATCCCCGGCCCGGAAGTGGTAAAATCTTGATAGCCATAGATGTTTCAGTGATACCTCACATTCATAACACCATTTCTTCACATGCTTTTATTTGGACATGAGGTTTTGCCACATACACCAGTTTGGCCTCAAACTCTAAGATCAAGTGATTCTTATCATAGCCTCACAGGTAGCCTGAAACTAACGGTGCTTACTGCTGTGCTTGGGTCTCTTCAAAGTTCTGAGGCCATATTCAAATAATAATACTCATACCTGAAATCTCACAGTGAAAGTCTAAAGAGCCAGGATGCACGCTGAGACCATACTCTTAAGTGAAATACATCAGACACACATGTTTAAATACTGCATTGTTCTGGTATAAGAAAATGAAAGTGAAAATAAAATGTTTGATATTGGAAAAGAGGAAGAAAATGTTAAAATAGGAAAGGGAACAAAGGAAGAGAGAGGGACAAAGGAAAGAAAGGACAAGAAAAAAAATGTAAAAATAGAAGGAAAAAATGGAAACAAAGCTTTTGTACATATGGAGGGGAGGGGACCTGCTAGGTATCAAACCCAGTAACTCACATATGCTAGGCAAATAATTATCCCTCAGATACAACCACAGCTACTCTCCTAATTTAAAAAACATTACTCTACAAAAAATTTACAATGAATTTCTAACCTTTCACTTATCATATTACCCAAAATTAAAAGCTCTGCTAATACATGGCATAAGCAAGGATATAGGAAAACAGATATTTTAAAATATAGATGGTGATAAATTTGTACAAGCTGTGCACAGGTGCGTAGTCCTGGGGATGGACCTCAGGGCTTTGCAGATGCTAGGCAAGCACTCTACCACTAAGCTATATACTAGTGAATACAGTGAATACCTTTTAGAGGCTCAGTAGGCAATACTATTAAAATTGTAGATGCACATGTACTTTTGTTTGTACTGGGAAATAAGCTCAGGGTCTTATGCTTCCTAGCCAGGTGCTGTGCTGCTGAGCTACATTCCCAGTCCATGCACTTGTACTTTCTTTCTTTTCTTTTTAAGTTTTTTGAGACACAGTCTCACTTTGTAGTTTAGGCTGGTTCTGAACTCACTACATAACCCAGGCAAGCCTCGAACTCTAGGCAATCCTCCTGCCTTTGCCTCCCAAGTGCTGGGATTTCAGGCGTGAGCCACCACACCAAGCTCACACATACTTTCAATAAGCACCATCCTATGGATATAAAAAAACAGAAAACAATCAAAATACAATCTGACAGAAAATACTTAAGTAAATTATGACAAACTTTCCAAAGTACTGGCCAGCAATTTAAAAAAATGTGATAGCAGGCTGGAGTGCACAGAGGTTTATGCTATTACAGAAAACCCTTATTCATTCCCAACTCTCTCCAGAGTTGAAATATTGAGGTAATGACTCCATATAAGGCTTTAAAGCTGGGCATGGTGATATATGCTTATAATCCTAGCACTTAGGAGGCTGAGGCAGGAGAATCACCATGAATTCCAGGCCAGCTCGATCTACATGAGACCCTCCCTCTCTCTCACCCTGTTAAAAAAAAAAAAAAAAGACTTCAAAGAAGTCTTTTTTTTTTTCTTTTTGCAGTACAGGGAACTAAACCCAGGGCTTTCAATGAACTACATCCCTGGCCTTTTATCTTTTATTTTGAGACAAGGTCTTACTGAGTTGCTGCATTGCTCAGATTAGACTAGAACTTCCAAACCTCCTGTCTCAGCCTTCTTGAGTACTTGGATTATTGCAATAGTGGCTAATTATGGCATGTATGCCACAGCAGGCTGTTTGTTACCAATGAACACTCAAAAAAGTTTGACAGTACTGAACTATAGGCTTGAACCATTATACTCAGCCAATATTGATTATTATTTTTGAAGATAGGGTTTCGTCAGGCAGACGCCAGAACCACTGAGCTATAGCCTCAACCCTATTATTTAATTTTAAAATTATTTTGGTATGGTACTGAGGATCTAACTCAGTACCTTGTGCTTGCAAGAACCACTGAGGTAAATCTCCGGCTAATTAATTAATCTTAGAAAAAGAATGGTATCACCGCCTGTAATCCCAGTACATAGGAGACTGAGGCAGGAATGCCATGAGCTCATGGCCAAAGTGAACTACATAATGAGTTCAAAGTCTGCCTGAACTACATAGAGAGATCTTTTCTCAAACAAAAGAAAAACAAAAAAGGGCTGGGGATTTAGCTCAGTGGCATTACATTTGCTTTGTAAGTATAAGGCTTTGAGTTTGATCCCTGGTACAAAAAAACAAAACAAAACAAAACAAAAATTGGAATGTAGTTCAGTGATATAGTGCTTGATAACATGCAGGGAGGCCGTGGGTTCAATAACCAGCGCTGTAACAATAAGTAACAAATAAATAAGCAGGTAAGTAAGTATGAATTCACTAAAATTTCTTCCCATGTTAAATTATTAAATAAATGTTGCAAATCTGATGGTTTGTGTTTTTTAAACTTTCAACTCTATTTTTCTTTTTCTTTTTTTTGAGATATGGTCTTACTTTGTAGTTCAGACTAGTCCTGAACTCAGCCTCAAACTCAGCAATCCTCTGCCTTTGCCTCTCAAGTGCTAGAATTACAAGCATGAGTCACCACATCCAGCATTGTGGTATGTGGTTACTGGGGAATGAACTTGGACCTTGTGCTTGCCAGGCAGATGCTGGAACCACTGAGCTAAATCCTCGGTATACCATTTAGATTTTTCTATCTATTATTTTCTTTTGTGGTACTGGTGGTTGAACTTGGGCTCTTGTGCCTGCAAGGTAGATGTACTAAAACTTGCCATTTAAATTTTTTAAACTTTTTATTATATTTTGTGGCACTGATGACTGAATCCAGGGACTTCACCATGAGTGCCACCCTAGTCTTTTTTATTTTTGGTTCCTTGAAACAGGGTCACCAGTTCAATCTGACCCTGAACTAGCATGGCAATCCTCCTCACTCAGCTTCCTGAAAACAGATGTGTGCACACGTGTGTGCTACCACACCTCACTTTTTACTTTTAAATAATTATTTACTAATCTGATTCCTAGTCAAAAATCAGTCAGAAATAATAAATTACTTTACTTTTGTATTCTGTACACAGGTTTGGACCTGATACATTGAACTTAATACATATTCTGCCACTGAGCTGCACCTCAAGCCCTTTAATTTTTTTCTTCTGTGACAGGTTCTCAGTAAATTGTCTACACTGATTTTAGACTGAGTGAATGGAATTACAGGCATATGCTACTATCAGTAGCAGAGAAACAGACCACTGAGAATATTAAAATACAACATGAAAAAATTCATCCAAATATCAACTACTTGGTCAGGCATGGTGGCAAGACACCCGTAATCCAAAAATTGGGAGGCTGGGGCAGGAGGACTTACCTTGAGGGATGCTCAGGGCTCTGGACTCACACTGAGTTCAAGGCCAACCTAAACTACAGAGTGAGACCTTGTCTCAAAAACAAATCTCACCTAATTTATTACAATGAAATAAAATTAACATGAAAAATAAATGCTTGAATCTAATGATCAATTTTTTAAAAAAATCTAAAAGTGACCAATGAGTTTTCCTTTTCTGAAAAAAAATCACATTTATTGAGATAAAATTTTTGTATGACAAAATTCACCCTTTAGATAAATTTAGATCTAGAGACTGTTTTCCTTATTATTTTCTTTTTTTCGAGACAGGGTCTGACTTTGTAATTCAGGCTGGCCCTGAGCTCACTATGTAGCCCAGTTGAGCTGGGAATTAACAGCAAACCTCCTGCCTCTGCCTCCCAAGTACTGAGATTACAGGTAAACGGCCGGTCACTGTGAAATGTGGTACTAATTGCTGGTGAGCATGAGTCACCACACTCAGCACTGTATGTGGTTACCAGGGATCTAACTAGGGATCTTATCCTTACTAGGCGGGATCCAGAACCACTGAGCTAAATCCCCAGCCTCTACTTTTATTCTGAGAAAGAGTCTCATTAAATTGCCCAGGCAGGGCTCAGGTTTATGATCCTCTTGCCCCATTCTCCCAGGGAGCAAGGCTTACAGATATATGCCACCATGCCTGGCTAGATTTTTAAACAGGAAAGACTAAGCTGGCCAAGTGTGACAGAACATGCATGTAATTCCTGAGAACCTGAGGCAGAGGGATAGATCAGGTCTTGGTGGTACATAATCTGTAATCCCAATACTCAGGAGCCCAAAGCAGTAGGATAGCCTCACCCTGCAGTCAAGACTTATTTGGACTATATAATGAATTCAAGAAAAGCCTGAGCTCTTAGTGGGATCTTTTTTTTTTAAATGAGGAAGACAAAGAAGATGAAGAAGAGGAGGAGGAGGGAGAAGAGGTTTGGAAATGTAGCTCTATGCAAAAACCCTAGCTTCAATCCATGGTACTTTATCTCAATCCTGTAATCCCAGCACTCGGGAGGCAGAGGTAGGAGGATTGCTGTTATGTCAGTCTGAGGCTGAGCTCAGTGCCAGCCTGAACTACAAAGCAAGACCCTGCCTCAAAAAAAAAAAAAAAAAAAGAATAAGGGCAAAACAAAAGTGCAAAGAAAAAAAACCTAGGCTCTTTTTTTCCTAATCAAACTTCATCCCCCAATTTTTATTGTGTTTAAAAGAAGATAAAATGATCAAAGATAAACCTCCTCCTCTGGCAATAAGGACATTTTATACATTAAGAATAAGGGCTAGGGCGAGGGATTTAGGTCAGTGGTTTCAGCATTTGCCTTGCAGGTCCAAGGACCCAGGTTCCATCCTTAGTCAATACCACATACCACAGTCGGGTGTGAGGGGTGTGGTGGTTCATGCCTGTAATCCCAGCACTTGAGAGGCAGGAGGACTGCTGTGAGTTCAAGGCTGAACTCAGGATTAGCCTGAACACAAAAGCAGACCCTGTCTCAAAAAAAAAGAATAAGGGCAGGGCCAGGGATTTAGCTCAGTGGTTCTGGCACCTGTCTTGCAAGACCCAAGGGCCCGGTTCGATTCCCCCATAACCACATAGAGTCATGCCCAGCAGCAATCAGTACTACATACCACATGAGAGTGGTGGCTCACACTTGTAATCCCAGCACTTGGAAGGCAGAGGCAGAAGATTGCTGTTATGTCAGTTTGAGACTGAGCTCAGGGCCAGCCTGAACTACAAAGCAGGACGCTGTCTCACAAAAACAAAACAAAACAAAACAAAAAAAACAATAAGGGCAAAACAAAAGTACAAGGTCCTGAGAGTTCTATCCCCAGCACAAACAAACAAAACAACAAAAACACTGACTTATATGGTCATGGATTTAGCTCAAGTGGTAACGCACCTACTTTGGAAGAGTAAGGCCAGGGATGTAATTCTGTGGTGCTACATCTGCCTTGTAAAGTCTTGATCCCCAGTACAGCCAAAACAACAACAAAAAGGTACAAGTCACAGATCTACTGTAGGCTGCTACATCAACCTGGTATTGATATAAGAAAAATAAGCTTTTTTTGAGACAGGATCTCATTTTGTAGTTCAGACTGACCCTGAACTCACTATGTAGCCCAAACTAGCCTCAAATTCAAGGTAATCCCCCTGCCTCTGCCTCCTGAGTGTTGGAATTACAGGCATGAGCCACCATACCTGGCATTGTGGTATGTGGTCCAGTGAACAGAACTCTGGACCCTGCACTTGCCGGGCAGACACCGGAACCACTGAGCTAAGGCCCCACAGCCCTAGAACAACAAATTTTTGGCAAATACAGAGCAAAATGCCAGGCAAATTTTTAATATTAATAATTGCGGGCCGGGGATTTAGCTCAGTGGTTCCGGCGCCTGTCTTGCAAGCGCAAGGGCCCGGGTTCGATCCCCGGTAACCACATACAATACAGGGCGTGGAGACTCAAGCCCAGCTGCAATCAGTACCACACACCACAGTGCCGGGCGTGGTGGTTCACACCTGTAATACCAGCACTCGGGTGGCAAAAGTAGGAGGATTACTGTGATATGAGTTTGAGGCTGAGCTCAAGGCCAGCCTGACTACAAAGTGAGACCCCGTCTCAAAAAAAAAAAAAAAAAAAATTGCAGGGCTCACTGGTTCTAGTTAGACATCTGCCTGGCAAGAGCAAGGTCCTGAGTTTCATCCCCAGTAACCACTAACTGCAATGCGGCAGGAGGTAAGTCACACCTGTAATCTCAGCACTCAGGAGGCAGAGGAGGGAGGATTACTGTGAGTTTGAGGCTGGCCTTGGCTACATAGTGAGTTCAGGGCCAGCCTGAACTATGAAGCATGACCCTGTCTTTAAAAAAAAAAAAAAAAAAAAAAATTGGACCAGGGATTTAGCTCAGTGGTTCTGGCACCTGCCTTGCAAGTAAAGGTCCCAGAATCATCTCTGGCAACCACATACAACAATGCCAGGTGTGGTGACTCACACCTATCAGCAACCAGTACCACATACCACAGTGCCAAGTATGGTGGCTCACACCTATAATCCCAGCACTCAGGAGTGAAGAGGCAGGACTGTTGAGATTAAGGCTCCCCTGGGCTACATCATGAACTCAGGGCCAACGTGAACTACAAAGGAAACCCTGTCTCAAAAAATAATAATACTGGGCCAGGGATATAGCTCAGTGGTTCCGGCGCCTGTCTTGCAAGCGCAAGGACCAGGGTTCGATCCCCGGTAACCACATAACAATACTGGGAGTGGAGACTCACGCCCAGCAGCAATCAGCACCACATACCACAGTGCCAGGCGTGGTGGCTCATGCCTGTAATCCCAGCACTCAGGAGGCAGAGGCAGGAGGATTGCTGTGATGTGAGTTTGAGGCTGAGCTCAGGGCCAGCCTGAACTACAAAGTGAGACCCTGTCTCAAAAAAACCTTTAAAAAATAATAATAATAATAATAATAACAATAATATACAAGACAATATAAATAATAAGTCTGGGACTGGTGGTAGATACGTGTAATTCTAGCACTCAGGAGACTGAATCAAGGACTGCCACAGCTTCAAAGGCCAGCCTGAGCTACAAAGTGAGTTCACTGTCAGCCTGAACTACACAACAAGACCCTGTCTCAAAAAAATAAACAATACATGGACAATTACAGCATAACGACCTTTTTTTGAGACAGGGTCTTACTTTGTAGTTCAGGCTGGTCATGAACTCAGCAATTCTCCTGCCCCTGCCTCATGCTGGGATTATAGACGTGAACTACCATGCCTGGCTTTGTTTTATGTGGTTACAGGGATCGAACCTGGGACCTTGTGTCCTGCAAGGTAGGCACTGGAACCATTGAGCTAAATTCCCATCCCAGTATAACAACTTTTTAAAAAATACTCGTAATAAACACAAATTAAGGCAACAAATAATATGCATCTAAGAATACAAGTTATGATTTTTAAAAATCTTTAAAATAACACAACACACATTAAACAAAGCAGGGCTGAAAATGTAGCCCAGCAATGCAGCCTCTGCTGGCAAGCATGAGTCTGAGTTCCTAGTACTCAAAACAAAACAAAACAAAACAAAAAAGCACACCAAACTGGTGGCTGCAATAGCAAATATAATTACTTCTTTCCACTCTTGTATTTCACATATATTTTATAATGCAGCTACATAATTCTTCTCATTAAAAACATTTTCATAGACTGGCTTGGTACTGCATTATTGTGATAGCACTAGGAAGGCAGAGGCAGGAGGCTCACCAAGAGTTCAAGGCCAGCTTGAGCTACACAGTGAGCCGGAGACCAGCCTGGATTACAAAGCAAGACCATGTCTCAAAAACAAAAACTAAACAAAAAAATCCACACAACTGCAAAAAAATCTAACTTGTACATCTATTTTTGCTTGTATTATTATTATTATTATTATTATTATTTTGATATAGAGTCTCACTTCAGGCTAGACCTGAGCTCACTATATAGCCTAGGTGAGCTTCGAACTCAGCTCCTCCTGCCTCTGCCTCCCATGTGCTGTGATTACAGGGATGAGCCACCACGCCCCAGCACTGCAGTATGTGGTTCTGGTAGGGATGAGTCACCATGTCCAACACTGCTATATGTGGTTACCAGGGATCAAACTCAGGACCTTGCACTTGCCAGGCAGGCGCCAGAAACACTGAGCTAAATTCCTGGCCCTGCTTGAATTATTAATAGTGTATAGATTTTTTTTTGAGACAAGATCTCAATTTTGTAGTTGTGGTGTATGGTTACCGGGGATTGAACTCAGGACTTTGAGCTTGCAGGGCAGAGGCTGGAACCCCTGAGCTAAATCTCCAGCCCAAATAGTGTATAGATTTTTAAAAACAGTCCAGACCAAGCACCGTACCTCATCTTGGGAGGCAGAGGCAGGAGGACTGGTGTTAGTTCAAGGCTATACTGGGCTACATGAGTTCAGGGCCAGCCTGAACTGACTGAAAACAACTAAAATAAATACATAAACAAATAAATAGTTCAGAAAATGAGCAGTTTTCCTTCAGTAAAAGGCAATCAGCAAACTGTGGCAAAGGCTCATAATAGTAGGTCTCACTGTAAGGATGTGACTAGAGGTTTAAAATGCCACATCTATCCTCATAAGTGAAATAAATAGGTCACAGATAGGTACATATCGCATCTTTTCTCTGGTATGAGAAAATGAAGATGTAAATGAGTCCTAGCATTGTATGTTATATATTGTGAAATAGAAAATGCTCAATGTAAAATAAGGTGAAAGGGGACAATGTTGAGATTGTAACAAAAAAGTAAGGAAACAAATTTTATGTAT
>PVIR01019066.1:0-32509 GCA_004026965.1 Petromus typicus | reverse complement strand
CTCCTTCCCTACATTCTGACCAGCAAGGCAGGGCCAGAACTGGTTAAGAGGATACAAGGTAAAGCCAGGCTGCCTGGCTGCCAGTTTGGGCTCCATGGTGTGTCCGGCGACAGTGAGGCCTTGAGCATTCATGCCCCTTCCTGCGCCTTGGGGTGTCTCCTCTGTGTGTTGACCACAGTGAGTCTTGTACAAGGACTTTGAATTCCCTGAAATTCCAACTTGTATAAATGCTAATTTAAGGAAATAAAGGTTATTTATTCATTTGTTCTGTGCTTTAAGTACTTTTGTTTTTCAAGATAAGGTCTTACTGAGTAGTCTGGGCCAGGCTTTACCTTGGTGAGTGGCCTAGGCTGGCCTTGAACTTATCATCCCTCTGCAGCAACCCCTTGACTGCTGAAACTATAGACTTGTGCCACCGCACTTGACTATCTTATATATCTACTATGTTCTAGGCACTTCTGCCATATGGAACTCTACACATAAACATAATTCAGATCTTAGTCTAGTGGGAAATGTGAAGTTCATAAGTAACAATAATAAAGATACAGAATGATAAGTGCCATTAAATAGCATGATAGAATCCTGTTAAGAATTTACAGAAGACAACTCTTGCCTAGAAGATGCCTTGAAAGAGGACCAGGAGAGGGTTTATGAAGGTGATGAATGACATGAGAATAAGAAAAAGAAGCAGATTTTGTACAGGTGTCAAAGCATGCCTGTGTGCACATGTACCCAGGGATGAGGGTGAGTGTTGTAGGAAGTGGGAGGGGGAAGTTGTTAGGTAGAAACAAGGAGCTCTCAGGGCACACTGGGAAGGTCAAGGGGACCCCGGTCATGGTGAATGCTCAGGCTGAAGAGTTTAGAATTAAGGCTTTGGGTGGAGAATGTTCAAAATGTATTTTAGGAATGCTTCTAGCTGTATGTAACAGAACACTGACAGTGGCTTAACCAGGCAGACATTGTTGTTGTTGTTGTTGTTGTTTTTAAACAAATCTAGAGAATATTGGTTGTGATTGTTTCAGCAGTAGTGAAGCCAGTGTGGATCCAGGTCATTTTATCTTCGCCTTTTGTCCTTAGCCATTGACTTTTGGTCCTCTCGTTTGTTGCCTTTTAATAGAAAGATGACAGCTATGGCTTCAGGCATTCTGTCCTAGCTATAACGGGAAGTAAGGCGGAGTGGGCAGTCCCTCTTTTTGACTGTCCTTTATAAAGCAAACAGCATGGGCAGTGACAGTCTCTTAGAGAGAATTAAAGCTTTGCAAGAAGCATCCTCACAGTGCTTCCTTATTGGCTACATAGTCCTCTGCAGCTGCCAGGGCAATATAATGTGTTTGTCAACAAAGAGAAGACAATGTGGAATGGTTATTGAATTAGCTACCTTTCAGAGCTATCCTTCTGAAAACTGTACAGTATTAAGCATGGGTGGGAAATAAGCAAGGAATGCCAGGATTGTCCACATATGTGATCTTTCTACAGATTAAGATCTTTAATTTATTCATTTACCTAAGATATTTGTTCCTTGTGTTGAGTGTATGTTACATGTAGGTTCTAATTATCATGAATCTTCCATCAGAATTACTTCTTCATGTAATCTTGCCTGTTGTGAGAAGTTGAAATAAAGTAAAAATGTATATTTTACTTTGTTCATCTTATAATTAAGTGCTCTTTAGCAGTTCTTTACTATTATCATACTTTATACATTCTAGCCATGTAATATATCCTAAAAATTGAATTCAGCTGCCTAATCTTAAATGGAACCACTTTTTCTAAGAATCTAGCACATCTCTATAAAGCTTAAATTTTTCAAGGTGAAGGTGTGATGAAAGTGTCAGATCCTGAGTACTGTGGCTGTCATGGAGAGGCAGGAAGTTCTGTCCGTCACTGCGATCAAGCGCCAGCCTCTTGTCTTAGGTCCACAGTACTTGAGGACTGATCCAGGCAGTGACTCTCCTTCGGACTTTACTTTTTCCCCTATGATTAGAAGACTGAGCAAGGCCATCTCTAGAGATCTAACGGTCCAGCACCTGCTGATAAGCTTGCCCGTGAGAAACAGAACACAGGCCAATAGAAAAAAACCCAGAAAATGAAATTTTAAATGTCTAGTAGAAGGACATATTCTGCTTTTCTGAGAGTTATAGGGTCTAATATCTAGGGGAATTATCCAAATGCTCTTCAAAATAATGAACTTAAAATACCATGTATAGCCTTTTGTTATCAGAGGAAGGGTATATTTTAAGAAAAATGTAGTCATAGCTGTTGTTTCACGTTTATTCTAAAAAAAAAAACAGTTTCACTATGACTGATAGAGACTCGTTTTGGATTCTGGATGGCTTTGACTTCTCAGGCACCCTACTCATTCTAACTTCATAGAAACACATTTGGAGAATCACCCCACTGGCTCCCCTCGTGTCAGACGCAGTGCTGGCTGTGACACACCTGTGCTCCACAGCCCTGGCTGATGTTCCTCCCCTTCCCCAGCTGTGGTGGTGGCGACGGCATTTTCCACATTCTACATTGTCTCACCTGTCGTGACTTTTGGAATGACCCAAATAGTGTGGGCACCACAGCAGCCCCCTCTGGAAGCGGTGCCTGCTCCCAATGAGGAGCAGCTCCACCGCCCCTAGCCTCCGCTGCTTGGGGAGCCCTGCTGCCTGTGGAGCCTGTAAGAAGAACAACAGAGAAGCCTTCGGTCCCTGCCTCATTCACAAATGCATTTTAAAAGCAATTTGTGAATGTGGCTCCATGGGGCTGTGTTTGCCAGTAAACAAACTATTTCTGTCATGTTAACTTTGGAGCAATCTTATATCTGTCTCTTCCTCTGAAGGGCATTGCCCTGGACCAGGCCATTATGATCCCTTACTGACAGGTGTTTTCCTTCTTAACTGTCCCTGCTAATTAATGCCAGTCTGCAGTTTAATGCTGCTGGTCACACTCCCTAAAAAAGTAGGGCTGAGCCTAGGAGCTGGATCCTGGTGATCTGCAGGGCTCCACTTTACCCTGAGGGGCAATGAAGACCTGTGTCCCAGCCTTCACCAGGGAGCGCCCCAGAGCTCACCCACCTGCCACACCCTCATGTCCCTCCCATGCAAACTGCTGCCAAGTCGCAGTTCCTGCCTCTGGAGCTTTGGAGGGTTAATGTGGGTCAGGTGCGTGGAGTATAGCATCGGCCAAAGTGCATTGGAGAAAAGCCAGAAAGCCTTGAGATTGTTCTGTGTGGAGTCTTCGTACAAATTAAAGTCTCCAGATAGTGTATGTAACTCGAACTATGCCCTACGTTATGTATATGCCAGATGCAGGTTTGGATTAGGATGAGCCCTTTATCAAGATTACTTTGTTTCCCAGGATTGCGATGTTCTTTGTATCAGAGAAGAACCTGGCTTCCTGGCATTCCCTTCTCTAGTCTCCTAGAACATTCTTGATTTAGACAAATAAGAATAAGGTTGCTTTCAGAGTCAGTTGTAAACTTTCACATTGAAAGCTCACTCCCCTTCACATTCTCCTAATAATGGATCCTTACCTGTGGGTTTGAGAATTTCTGGGCCATTGGACACAAATTTGAACTCCTTAGCAATTAACTGAGGATCATTTTTATCCCTTTTATATAATGGTTCCCTCTACCCCATTGGCCTGGTTGTGTTGTGCATGGTCTTATCTTTGATTGGGATTCTGGACCTGACTGCGGGGCCTGGCACAACCTAGCACCCTTCTCTCCTCTGTGGGAGTCCTTCCCGACTTGCTCCTCTCTCCCTGTGTTCATTCTCTGAGCCAGTCCTCTGCAACACCTGACACACTCTGTCTCTCTGTTGCTCTCACTCCACATATCTCATCTCTTGACCAGTATTTCCAGAGCATAACAGTTAGCACTTGCTACACTGGTACTTACCTCCAGGCTTTGTGTCCAGCCAATGAGATGATGAATTCCCTGGGGAAGGTATCTTTCCTACTGACCTTTTATTTTCCAGTATGAGATTAAGCAAGATACAGCTTATGCCCTTGTAGAAGAAGACCTAGAGCTTTATAAAAATTGCTTTTTTACAGAAGTAGGAATCGAACTCAGGGCCTTGCACTTGTCAGGCAGGTGGCAGTACTACAGAGGTACATCCCCAGCCCAGCTTTATAAAAATTGAAACAAGGGAAGGAAGGAAATTGGGTCTCCCCATGTTGTTAAGGCTGCCTTGAACTCACTGTGCAACCCAGACTGTTCTTGAACTCACAGCTATCCTCCTGCCTCAGCCTCCCACCTCGCTACTCTCTGCAAAGCTCCCTATAGCCAGTTTGAACTGCCTCCAGGGCCTTTGGTAGCCACTTACAAAGGGAATTTAATTGCAACCTGCCTGTCTATTTGGGAACCTGATATTTGGATGGTTGAGTTACCACCTTTTAGTGGATCCTAAATTTAGTGAGGACAGCATTTTTTTTTAATCAAGGGAGAGTTGAAAACATCAGTCCCTATTTCAAAGAATAAAAGTATTATTTTTGTGAACCTTTTCTTAGGATTTTTGAATATGTATATGAATCTGTTCATAGTGAATTATAATATAATGTACTTCTCTGAGTTGTGGTTAGCAAGTTTGAATCCTCTTCTTTTTGAGTAAGTTCTTTGGTGAGACTTGTACCTCTTTAAGCAGTGAACATGCATTTTACTCAGATGTCACAGTGTCTGCCTCATCAGAGCTGTGCAGTAACCGCCTGGTCCAGGGGAGGATGGAGGGCACAATTGGAATTTGCCAGCCCTGCAGGGTCTTCGCAGAAGGCCCAGTGTAGCATCTCCCATTCCGTCCCTATGAAAACGCAAAGAGGAAAAGCTCAGAACTCTAGTGTCTGCTTTCTGCTGAACCTCCTTTCCACTGTGCTTTAGTTCGTTGCCATATTCTGGTTGTCTGCTTTTTATTTTATGTACAACTATTGAAAGAGATGCCATACTCATTCATTAGAAGGCCTTCCCTATAAAGATGAGCAACAGGTGAAGTAAGACCCTGCATTCTCCAAGGTGGTAAAGCCAGGTGAGACTGAGGGGCTGGGCCAGAGGAGGAGAAGTGAGGAAATGGGAAGAGAGCTTGGGGAATGTGAGCCACAGAGCCCTGTGCGGAAGGGCCGGCTGTCACCTGTGAGGTGACACCTGGAAGGAGATGTGTTCCAAAATCTTGTGCTTTCATTTTAGCATAATAGAGCATTGATTTTAAATCTTAAATGATATTTTAATAGGGTAGGAGATTTTTGTGTTCTCAAAAGGGAAATAGCAGTATACAGCACCATTTTCATTACTTTATAGTCTACCTTATGTGTTTGAAGGGAATTTTGATTGGCTGTTACTTAATACCTGAATATTGTATGATTATTTTGTCCAAGTAAAAAGGAAGTGATAATTACCTATTTATCAAAATGCCAACAAATTAACTGAAGATGTGAAGGTGCACGTTTTGTTTGGGGGTTTGGTGTACTACTGGGGACCGAACCCAGGACCGTAGCACTGAATTACATCACCCACTTTTTTGTGATGCAGGTCCTGCTAAGTTGCTCAGCGGGGTTCAAACTTGCAGTCCTCTTGTGTCAAAGAGTGTGGGAGTATGCCATCATGGCAGCCATGTACTTTCTTCTAAATAATACATTGTCCTGACTTTGAATTCTTAACATAATTTTAAGGCAGTATGTGAAATTTGTGTGCCCTTTTCATTAAATTCCTATTATTTCTGAATTTCTTCTAACACTCAGCAAATGGGCAGAACCAGGTAACACAAAGAAATCTGCCCAAACCCTCGTGTGCCTTATCAAACTGGAAGAGCTTTTGCTCTGCTCAGCTGCTTTAAAGCAGCGTGGAGGGCCATCAGGCAATCGAATGCTGGTTCCCATGACCCAGTCCACATGCTGGGCCAGCCCTCAGCCTCCAGAACTGTGGTTTCCTATGCTGTCGAGCAGTGGTGATAAATACCTCAAAAGTCCTCTGGGATGACTCAGCACTGAGCGCACCCCCTGCCCAGAACTTTGGAAACATACGAGAGATTGCACAGCCTGTTCTGACCCTCAGCTGAATGGGCACGTGTGGACAGACATCACCCTGCTCGGAGCGGGGCTTGCACTGCATACAGCCCACCTTCTTCACCTCCTTCCAGATGGAGATTGTCAGAATTCCAGCTTGCTTACAGTTGTAGGAAATGTTCTCCTCTTCATATGTAAGGAATTTAAAAAATGTTACATTTTATGAAAAAGTATGGGACCAAAATAACAGGTGCAGTAGTTGAGTCATATTTCCCCTTTTCCGAATCATGGAAAGCTTTTCTCTTTTTATCAAGTATTCTCCTTTAAGAGTGACTCCCCCAGTTGAACAATCTTCACACTGCAGCCACCTGCTTCGTGCTGGACAGCACCATGTGGGAAGATTATTGCCTTTCCTGAGTTGATGGGACCATTTTCACATATGAAATGAAGGTCCACCAGACTGTGTTACACTGTTTACCATAAACAGTACTAATATAAATTCTTTATGCCAAAGAAAAGTGACTTTGCTTTTCAAAATTTAAGAGAAAGTTTCAGTCCCACACAATTACATTGCCTCTCTGAGTTCTTGCCTGGTCTGTGTGCCCTCTGAGGATTCCCCTTACACACACACTCCTGCCCTGTATCTTCTGCCCTGTCCCCCCATGAGGCGCTTTCCCCAATCTCAGATGCTGTTGAACAGTCTCCTCACCTGTGGGGCTTTTCAGCATATCCCCAAGTTTAGTCACAGGGCTTCCTGATCTCCTGCACAGTCAGTGGCAGCCATTAGCATCATGTGGGAATAGGCTCAGAGGGTCTTTGCGCTCCCTGAGCATGTTAGCTGGCTCACATTAATAATTTGATAGACAGTGGCTGAGTGAATGTTACATTCATCCCCGGTGCAAGCTTGTAAGGGAAACAACCAGATAACTGTCCTTCCCAATGCCCAGTGTCCTTACGCCTTCACAAAGAGCCTGAGGGGGAAAAGTGGGTTCTAGCATGTTCCTCCTGATGTCCTCTCTCAGTAGCTTCCTGGCAGGCAGGGAAAGGCTTCTCGGTGACAGGAGAGATACAAGGACCACTATTTGGTCTTCTGCAACATTCCTATGTAAGTTAAGAACAGAGATTCCCAAAACAGGTGTATGCTAATGACAGAGGCAGGAAGGTGGACTGTCGAGGAGAGCAGATCTTAGAACTGCAGTACATGGGTTACAGGCTGGCACTGTGCTTTCGTTGTTCATAGTCTCTAGACTGAAGTTCGTGAGCATCACCCCGAGGGCATGTGCATTGCACACCACCTTCGAAGGTCACTTTGGGAAAGTCACTGCTTTTAGAAGAACGGTGATTAATAGCCTGGATAGCCTGGCTTCTTCACCAAGCCATGAAAGACTCCACTCTTCTGTGAAGTAGAGTTCTGAATTTAACAGGTAAAAGTGTTTGATGTTTAAAAGCATAGAATATGGCAAGAACACCAAAAAGGGAGATTATAAAAAATAAAACGGCAGCTAGTCCTAGAGTTTATCAAAATCAGGCTATCCAAGTAGAGTGATTTTTCAGGGTATATGAGATTACATTAAAGATAGTAATCAGTGTATGTATGTTTAACATAAATAAAATTTTAATTTGATATACCTTCCAGTCTTTTTCAGTAAAACATTCTAGTAAATGGAAGATAGCAATATTATTAGGGGTAAAAGTCTTATCTAAAGGTTTCTCTGTAATATCTTTAAACTTTGAGGAGATGCCCAGATATTTGTACTTTGAAAAAGGATTGTTATTAAAATATTATTTTAATATAAAGATACAGAACTATTAGTTTGTTCCCTGGGCTAAGTTATAAGAAATTCCCCATAAATTTTAGAAAGTCCCTAATTGTTTAAAATTTTTATCTATAGTTATTTAAAGGATGTTTTACTTTTTTTTTTTTCTGTCTTTTTAAAACGCAGCTGATGTTTTTTGGAATCTTCCTGTGCCTGGATGCCTTTCTGTATGTGTTTACTCTGCTTCCTTTAAGAGTTTTTCTGGCACTATCCAGGCTCCTCACCCTGCCTTGTTATGGCTTAAGGTAAGTTTAAGATCGTTAACTTTCAAATCTCTAAATTATTTCAATTTTTTACTGCTAGTAAGACTTAAAGTAATTTATAGTTTCACACATTGGCCCTTATTGGATAAATTAATTAATTTTTCAATAAATATTATATAATACTGCACATTTTATATGCACATTGTTTTCCAGAATGATTTTGAACTAAAATTGCTCTAGTGGCTTAGCCAGTAAAATAACGTTCATGTGGGAGGCTGTGTCGGGGCCAGGACTAAGGGCCCGAGATTCATCAGACACATTCCTAACTTGCCTGACTCCCTTCCCAAGGTCCCTGGGCTTCTCAGCATCACCTGTGAGAGTCTCAGGCTCTTGCCTGGGGAGTGGGACACATCAGACTCCTCCATGTGCTAGTACTCCTCTGGTTCATTGGAAAGTCACTGTGTCTGTGGTTTCTGGAGCCTTAGTTACAAATGTATAGGTGAGACACCCTGACTTGTGATAGGAGAAACTCGCAAGGCCACTGTCATAGCAGGGAAAGGTCAGGCAGCCCAGCCTGGCACTGATCAGCTGGTGAGTTATGGCGACCACCTGACTTCTGTTAGCCTGTTTCCTGGTAAGAAGAGGCTACTGAGGACTCAGTGTCTTTACCACAGAGACCGGGAGATGTAAATTGAATACCCAAGTGTAGAGTCTGGTTCACAGTATGCAAAACAAGTATCAGTTTCCTTCCCTTTCTTGTCTCCCTGGACAGTAACATGCAAATGTTAAGCCTGTGTAAAGCTTCAGGCTTTATTGGTCTGACAGTTGGAACACAGCCTGAATGTTACAGTTTTCTGTCTTTGCATACTCCTGTCAACATGCCTCCACTGCAGATCAAACTCGGGACCTTGCACTTGTGAGGCAGGCATCAGAACCACTGAGCTAGATCCCTGGCATTATACATATTTTCCATGTACATTTTGTTCTGAAAAAGTTTTAAATGCTAAAATGGATAATAATTTGTGAAACTTCATTGAAGAATAGTATTCCATGAGATATAAAATATATCAATAATAAAATAAATTTAACCTTGGCAATTGAGTTACAAATTATTAGTCCCTATACAAAATTACATGTTTTTTAAAAGACTAAAATTACAGAGTAGTGTATTTTAAAGTAGAAAATAACATATACTTCATATTTAGTAACATATAAATTCCCTTTAAAAATAAGCCTTAATCAGAAGAATTATTTAATGATGAGGATCTTATTGTAAAATGAATAAAAATTATTTCTTGGAAAACTACATGCAGTAAAACAATTATTTTCAGTTCATATTGTTGTTACATATGATTCTTTATATTTGTAACCTTTGTCATCTTCCAGAGTAACAGTTAATATTATTTTATTAATTACAAGTTAATCAGATAGGAAAATCTTTTTAGGAATTTAACTTGATGAGTCAAGTGTATATCCTTCACACCTTGAGGTGAATCTGACAAGCCTGTGTTCTTATTAGTAAATCCTTTTTCATCATTTGCAGCATGGTACTTTAATGCTGACAAAACGTCACCTTGATGTGCTGTTTTCTGTTTATTTCTATTACTGTTGGGTGCTAGATAAAGTCATGACACTTTATTTACCTTTCCAGAAAATCAGAACCCAGAGCTAACTAGTATGGGGGGAAGGGTTTCACCCTGTCCCAAATGGATGTTGGCTTGATGACATGAAGCATGAAGGGGTTCATACTCTCCAAGCATCGTCTTTCTGGAACAGGCGCTCCTTCCTCGGGTGGGTGTGGTGAGCATGCAGTGCCCACACACCAAGTGGCACTGATTGGCCAGCATTCCTTCGGGCCTCTTTGGAGCCTGTGCATTCTTGGTTGAAGTCTGGTCTTGTCACTCAGGCATTAAGTACTGAAAATGACACTCAGTTTCACTTCTTTGTGTCCCTGTCCTGGAGGGGGCAGCATTAGAATGGTCTCGAGGTCTTTCAGTGTTTGTTCTAAGTAATGTAAAGGAAGGTTTCAGGGAACTGAGAAATACTAAATCCTCTATTCCAAATTACTTTATGATACTTCCTAGTTCCAGTATTCTTTTAGGGTTTTTTAGTACATAAAGATGAAAGTGGGTTTTTTTTATTTTGTTCGAAACACTTGAATTTAAAGTTGTCACAAATGAAAGTAGTGTTTTCTAATTTGAAGGTTTTACAGTAGAAAGGACACTAGAGGGCAGCCTGTTACTACTACATTTAAGACCACTCTGATTTCGGTGAACTGAGAAATTATATTTCATTTGTCACTAATAACTGTGTGATATAAATGAAACATGAAATGCAGTTAAAATTAGGCAACAGCATTTTGGCATCTAGGATACTCTGTGAGGATAGACCAGATTACAAAGTAAACAAATCTTAGTGCCTTTAGTATGCATATCAAAATCAAGCAATTTCTGCTTGCAGTAATACAGGTCACAAGCTTTACCCCCTTTGATCAGCTGAGAAAACACTATCTATAGGTCACTTTTTAAAAACATAGAATTTAAAATGTATGATAATGTGAAAAGTTATATTAAAGCTGTTGTAAGTATAAGACCTGCAACTATTGTGCAATATAAAAATCCAGTTTATAAGTATAAGACCTGCAACTATTGTGCAATATAAAAATCCAGTTTATAAGTATAAGACCTGCAACTATTGTGCAATATAAAAATCCAGTTTAGTTTTATAAAATGATTATTTAGAAATTAGCCAGATCCTACCATCTTTTAGCTTTCTCCTCAAGTTCTTATGTCTATCAAAGATTTGTTTTCTTTTTCTGTAGCTGTATCATGGTCCATCTTTTTCAGAAGCAAAAGTGCTCTTTCCTTCAGTCTGACTTTTTTTCAAAGTAGTTCAGATTAGAGATAGCAGAGAAGTTGGTTGCATACTTTTTTCTGACTGATGTTTTCTTTTTCTCTCTGATACTTCAGTCTTCTTTCCATAAAAATTGTACTCTCTTTCTAGCCTCTCAGTTCTTTCAAATTATTCACCCTAAAGGGAAGGAGGAATATATTTGTCAAATTAAGTAATAACCTGAAAATGATAACTATCTGCAATCAAGGATTTTTTATTTCACTGCCAGCAATTACTAGTGATATGTCATTGCCTCTTTTCCTGAGACTGGTCTTTCACCTCCTGTACATCCAGAGTTCTGGCTCTTGCAGTATTTGTGAAAGGCTTTTTAAAGCATTAGATCTCTAAATTTTCTGGCTCAGAATTTAATCTTTGAACCTATTTCTACATCCTCTACAAACCTGCCTTGTCATCTCTCCCCCATGTTAGTAACTGAGGGAACAAATGTTCTGCTTTTTGCGAGTGTTAGGACAGGGCAATTCTGCAGCTCCTGAGGCACCAGCCCTCATGGCACCTCCCAAGCCAGCAGGGCATTTGACTCTTAATAAAGCTGCATTCCGTATGAGACTTAGCAGGTGATGTCCTTGAGTCAGTAGTGTGTGTGTCGTTCACACAGGACACACTGCTTCTATGAGTAGTTTATATCTGTCTCCAGTGATCTCAAGAATACTTAGAAACCATTGCAATGAACTAACAATCTTGAGAAGATTTTGCTTCCAGAATTTTTGTGGTAGACAGAGAAGAGAGAAAACAAGCAAGTAAAATGTATCTAGATTCTATAAAAGTAGAAGCATTTTTATGGTTTTTCCCTTTCCTAGAAAGGGTAATATCATTTTATAAAAAATTTGAGAACTTTTTTAGAGAATTAGGATAATCTTTTTAATGGTATAGAAAAGTCTTACTTGTGATTCGTTTTATAAAGTGTCTCTGCTTCTAAGAAGCATGATAGGACTTTAAAAATAGCCTTCTCTGTATTATGCTAATGAGATATCAGAACAACAGTTTTGCAAGTTTGCTTAGAGAACAAATCTAAAAATAGCCAAATATGGTTTGTTTGTTATGGGCTTGTTTTTTTGTTGTTGTTGTTTTTTGTTTTTTTGAGACAGGGTTTCCCTTTATAGTTCAGTCTCAAACTTATAGCAATGTTCTTGCCTCTGCCTCCTGAGTGCTGGGATTACAGGTGTGAACCACTACACCCGGCACTGTGGTAAATAGTACTCATTATTGGTGGGTGTGAGTATCCACACCCAGCATTGCTGTATGTGGTTACCAGGGATTGAACTTGCAAGACAGTTGCCAGAACCACTGGGCTAAGTCCCTGGGCTCCCTAATGAGTATTTTTAAGAACCCTATTTTCTTTTAAGATTTGTGATATTGTTTTGTGCTTTAGAATTCTCAGTCATATTTGATTAACAGTTTGAAGAAGATTATGGAAAGAAATGATAGAATCTGGTCTAAGAATTGACAGTTACTGTTGAAAAAAATTTATTAAACTGCTCTAGACAATGATAAGTTGATTAGGTGTTTTGTTTTTGTTTTGTTCTATGGTACTGGGGATCGAACTCAGGACCTTTTGCTTGCCAGGCAGGCATAGAACCACTGAGCTACATCTCTGACCCCAGGTTGGTCAAGTCTAAGTAATAAATGGAAGCATGTTTTTCTTTTACTATTCAAGCATATAAAATATATATAAGCACGATTTCTGGTCCCTCACACTGGTTTTAGGTATAACTCTTACTGGAAGCTTCACTGACTATTTAGTTTTGAGGGTTTTTTTGTTTGTTTTGCTTGCTTGTTATAAAGGTCACCTGTTTTGAGAGGTGACCCCATAGAAAAGCTCTTGTCTCCCAGAAGAACTCTGAACCTCAGGTGCTTGAGTTTCTAGGGTTACTGGGATTTCTCCATGTACCTTTGGTCTTCCGTGGCAGTTCTGGCCATTAACTTTGCATATACATTATAAATAGATTTTTCTCTTTTCAGGCAAAGTCAAACCTTGTTTCTGGCCCAAGTGATTAATGCCACCTGAGAACACATGTAGGGAGAGCCCTTGGTTTCTTTCTCTGGGGAAATGATATGTGTTATTTCCTCCTACCAGGGCTGTGTGTGGCTTACTGATGGAGAGCATTGTGCTTGTTATATTAGAAAGTCTTCCTAACATCAGGTTTTATTGTCCCGTTTCCTCACCATGACGCTCTAAGTAGCGTAGCAACATTACAATCTTCTCTCTTTCTTTCTCTCTCATAAATCAGACCGAAGGGAGGAGCACTTTCACTTCCTTTATAGAATGGAATGTGGTGGCACAGGGACTCCTTTTGGTGAGTAAACCCTGATTTTCCTTTTCTACTGTAGGCCAAATTAACATTAGTACAAACAAATATTGATTATAATGCAAAAGTAACAGCGTAGGCAGATAGAACATTATCATATAAGGATGAAAACATATTGAAGATAATACAGGCTCTACCCTTCAGTACGTACTTACTTAAGCTTAAAACTCTGGCCGTGTTTGTTTATGAGGGCTTTGTCCTAACAGGAAAACGATCTTCAATTACACATGTTGGTCTAGAGCTGACTGCAAATACTCCATCCTCAACCCCACAGTGGCTGGCTGAGTTTAGTGGCTTCCATAGAAGCACTTTTTATTCTGGATTACTACAAATACTGAGCACTGCTTTATAAAACTCATTACATTTTTCTCATGTATTGTAGTTTGAAACTATTTAATATGTCATCCACACTTAATATTAAAAATATTTAGTTTCCTAGTTAAGAAAGACCTCTTAATCTTACTACTTCATTCTAATTCTTTTAAATTATAGGGTCTTCTCTTTCAGAAGTGTAAACCATTTAAGTATTTTTTTTATTTCAGTTGTGCATGTATTTCTTTTTTCTCTTAACTATATCATAGATATTTAAGTATGCAAAGAAATTGAAATCTGGTCTATGTGTTTTTTAATGAAACCACTCATGTTCATTTCCTGGCCTGTTTGAATACTCACTTGAAATTAGCCGAGCAGGGTTCTCCCATTTCTCCTGTTCATGACTGTTGCTGCCTCTTCTTTCTGTCCATTCCCACTGTAATAATAGACTGCTAAAGAAGGCAAGGAAAATGCCCACCCTTTTTCATCTTTCTTTGCAGTGTAATTCTGTTCCCATAAATCTATGAGCCCTTTTGGGAGGCTTTAAAATCATAAACTTTACAACATAAAATTGTAAATTATAATTGTTAAAATATATTGGAACTATTGTAGGAATGAAAAATAAAATTTAGGACTGTAGAGAATTTGATTTCTGTAAGAGTGGTTTAACTTGAAAAATATTTAAATTCTGTTGAGTAGTACTTGACTTTCTGTAAAATATAGCAAGACCTGTAAATTAGATTATTCTGTTTTTCCCTTTGCCGAACATGTTTCACTGAGAATTTTTGGCATTTGCAAAAGGAATTGCTAGTAACTACCGTTTAACAGCCATTTATAGCAAAGAATTTCAACCTGCAAATATTATTATTTAGAAGCCGATTCCAGGTTGATTGACAGGGCCACAGATAAGCTTCTTAGGGAGTTTGTAATGCTTACCGATAGTTATCCAAAAATATACTGACAGAAAAGGAAAAAAGAATATTGTTACTACTTCAAGCTGTTTGAAGTAGGTAAAATTGTTTGTGAGAATAGGTCTTTTCTTGGAGAAGCTGTGATATATGCAGACATTGTACACTATACCACCTTAAATTTTTAAAAATATTTTTTCAAGTTTCACTTTTTTATTTAACAGAGACAATTATATGAAAATGAAATCTTTGTTTCTAGAAGGTTCTACTTATTTTGTTCTTTATTTGAATACTGTTTCTTAATTTTGAAAATCATAGTCATTTCTATAGCAGCCAGTTATGTTACCAGTAAAGAAGATTTTTACCAGAGATAGGAGTGCACAGATAGCAGAGGATCCAAGGAGATTTTATATATATATCTATGGATCTATCTAGATATAGACATATCTATACTTTTGGTTTTTAGCAGTTTTTTCCAAATGATAAAGCATATAATGTGAAATGTTATTGAAAGATAGGCACTGAGTTGTTGATTAAATAAGTTTAAAAGTTTTTTTGTACAGTTTAACTTTTTTAAAGAATATTATATATAGTGTATCAACTATTGTTATTCTCTCCCTATTTTGTTACAGAATTTTATTTTTTCATTAAAAAATGTAACTCTGAACAATTAAAAAAGCAGTCTTGAATACAGATGTTCATGAAAAGCGAGCCTGCTGGACCAGGCATCCCGGGTCCTGTCCCTGACTTACGAACTGTTCAGCCACAGGCCTGTGTTCAGCTTGTCCAGCCTTCTGCATACAGCTGGGGGGTAGGGGGGGTTGTGGGGGGGGCAGGGTACCATCTTTATAGGATTATTCTCAATGACTGAGTATATTTGGCACACTTGTCGTGTGGCATATGAGTTAGAGCATAAGATATTTCTGCAACTTTGTTTCTCAATCTTAATGCTAGATAAGATAAAGCTAAAGTTATTTACTCTTAATTTTTAAATTTGACTTAACCATCTTAGTTCAGAAACTGTGGTGTTATATTTTCTTGATTTGTATTTCCAGTGTTCGGTAGATCTAATTTCTACCAGTGACTTTTAAATACCATCTTTCTTCGTAGATACGCACTATACTAATAGATTGTTCCTTTACTACAATATGTTAATAAAGGAATGCATTTGTACATATACTAACAGAGCTCCTATCTCTGAAATAAAATTACTTTTAGATGATTGAACTAAGTAGATATCAGTCTAATGCCAAAAGTTTTAATATAGTTTCCTGCTTTGTCAAAATCATTTCAGCAATCAATGCAACTTACTTAATACCACCCTACATTTTAGTTTCGTTTGGTTTTTTTTTAATCATAAAATATGAGCTGCAGTTCTTAACATCAAATGCGCAACTATTGGCGTTGTGTGATTCTCATCATATGTGGAGCTGTGCCCACATGTCTCAGGAGGCATAGCAGTGCCCGTACTTCTGAGGAAGGAGGGCAGGTGTGCAGGCCACTGTGATGTGTCACAGTTTATTCCTGGTTGTTAGAGGAGAGACAGCCACACACATGGGCCAGGAGTTCAGGAAGGTTCAGAATGTGTCCTCCTCTCCAGGTTTGAGTTAAAAGTGTGTTCTCTCCTGACAGAAAGAATTGCTCTTCTTGTCTGTCGGGCCCATATAGGTTGGCAACAGAAATAACCTAGAAAGTCAGGTAGTCCTTGGAAGGGATCTGTGCTCTGGGCTGTGTGTGGGAGATGGAAAGTAAAGTTCACTCTGGGTGCCATGAGGAGAAAGGGGCCAGAGTCTCGTGGACAGGGACACATTGGAGAAAAAAAAGTCAAGGTGACAGGAGAAATGACAGAGACTGATGTGCTGGGTCTTGCATGCACTTTTGCGCACAGCTGACTTTAGCATGTGTGCTCTGATCGAGACAGAGTCTGACCTAGAGCTCACATAGGCCCATTGGATTAGCCCAGTGTCTGCTTCTACTGGCTCTTCCTGGTTTGTCTCTTCAGGGCTTGTAAGACCTTGTATTCTGTGTCATTCATTGGTAGCTTTAGCTTACGTCATAGAGAAGAAAGTTTCTGTGGCAGTGGCTCACAGAACTAATGTCATGTGGTCACCGTCCCCTAAACCATATTTCAGGTAGTGCTTTGGAAGACTTACACACTCCTCACTGATCTTTGAATGAGAGCATCTCTGATCCAAGTGTGGACACCAGTTGCAAAGGAACTCCAGAACATAGGAAGTCATAAGCAGATGATTTGAAGTCCATGTAGCAAATGAGCTCACCCCTTATTTGGTTGATCAAAATGTTGTCATTATGGTGGAAGAGAAGAGGTCTGCAGCTCTTAGAGGAAATACTTCAGCTTTTTAAATTTATACTACATGCCAAAACTGCCCTCAACAAGAAGGCACCTTTTCTGTCTTAAGGGATGGGCCTGCAGTAGATATAGAAAGAGAAAGCATCTTTCCATTTTTGTTCTAGGAATTTTATATCCAGTAAAAGAAATCTTAAATTTCTTTTCTAATATATTTTTGTTCTGTCTTATTAAGATAACTTAGGTTTAGTTTATTTCATGATTTAGGTTTAGTTTCAAACTCTGGCCTCAGAGTAACAGTTTGTCTCATACCAATTCTAAAAAACAGTTCAGTTCATTTCACAGAGAACTAATTCTTTAAGCAAAATCTGTAAGCCAATGTAAAAAGATGAGAGAAGTCACAGGAAATGTCCATCACTCTTAAATATAAAATATGATGTTCAGTCTCCTAAGCAGAGAAACTAACATTGTGACATTATACTAGATTCCAGTTTTCACCCAGGAGACTGGGAAAGACCCAGAAGTGGACCATATACTGCTTGATGGTCATGGCCAGCTTTCACATCTCATGGCTGGCCAAAGTGTAAATGATGCAGCCCTACAGGGAGTACACCAGCTGCTTCTTCAAAGTACGAAGCGAATGTAACCTCCAACTGTAGGAATTTATTCTATAAATACACTTCATTTCTGAGACATGATACAAACATTGTACTATAATCTGTAGTTGCTAAAGACTAGAAATCTGTCAAGGGTGGATTAAATAAACTATAGTGCAGTGGACCCTTGACTTAAAAACTCAGTTCGTTCCCAGGGGCTTGGTTTTTTTGTTTTGTTTTGTTTTGCTTTTTGGTTTTTTGGGTTTTTGGTTTTTTTTTTTTTTTTTTGAGACAGGGTCTCGCTTTGTAGTTCAGGCTGGCCCTGAGCTCAGCCTCAAACTCACATCACAGCAATCCTCCTGCCTCTGCCTCCCAAGTGCTGGGATTACAGGCGTGAGCCACCATGCCCAGCAATGTGGTATGTGGTAATGATTGCTGCTGGGGTGAGTCTCCCTGCCCAGTATTGTATGTGGTTAACTAGGGATTGAACCCGGGTCCTTGCGCTTGCAAGACAGGCACTGGAACCACTGAGCCAAATCCCCAGCCCCTCCCAGGGGCTAGTTTTAAATCAGATTGGTCAGTGAAGGCTCCGGCTCCTCTACACAGCCTTCAGAGTCTCTCTCCTGACTATAGGCCGATCTCAGCATCCTCATAGTATCTAGTATTTCTCAGTTGACCCCGCCCTGGAGAGGATGCTGTAATGTTCCTTCCAGAACTCTTTAAGAATTAAGTCTGCACCTGAGGCCATCTGGAAACACAAGTGGCCAGCATTTGAGCCATAATGCAAAACTGTAAGTTAAAACTAAAATTCCAGTAGTAACCCAAGTCGTCAGGCTGGTTGTAACTCAAGGGTTTACTGTACATCCACAAGGGGGGCAGTTTGCTGCCATAAAAATACAATTTCCTTATGAACCAGAATGCACCATAAAATGAGAAGCATGAGGTGCAGAGCACCGTGCAGTAAGATGCTCATATTGTGTAGAACGTGCAGGTCCTCTGGGCTGCAGGGCCTCTAGAATAGGTTGTCAGGTCGTCATGGTGACTCGCAGTTGCTTTAGTGTATTCCGTCAGCAGAAGTCTGCCCTCTGTTTTCACCTGTAACTCCAGTTTCTAGTGGCAGTTCTGCTTTCACCTGTCTATATTCCATTAGTAGGCAGAAAACTTCATACTGCAGAGGAATCATTTAGTATGACTTTCTAGTTTGAAGTTTTTTAAAGATCTATCTGGGGTTTTTTTTGTTGTTGTTTTTTTGCATCCCAAGGATCAAACTGAGGACCTTGGCACTTGCCAGGAGGCACGATGCCCCTAAGCTGCATCCTCGCCCCTCCACCTAGCTCTTATTACCTTTGCTAGTGAATGTACAATCAAGATTACTTACTTTGAGAACACATAAAGTAAAACTCATATTCTCATTACTTTTTGTATGTTTCAGGGACAGACGTTTGCTTCAGCCTGCCCAGGTGTGCGATATCCTGAAGGGTGTCATTTTGGTGATCTCCTACTTTATGATGCACTATGTAGACTACTCCATGATGTACCACCTGATAAGGGGACAGTCTGTCATCAAGCTCTACATCATCTACAACATGCTCGAGGTAAGGGCCTCGTCACCCCACGTAATGCACAGGCGTGGCAGGCTAGTTGTAGGACATTCAAGTCTTCAGTGGAGAAGGTCCCTGAGAGTATGGAGTATTTTTTATCCCACCCCAAGTAAAGTCTCTTTGAGTCTTTCATATGGAATCACAGAAGAATTCTGTTACAAGGCACATCCTTGCTCAGTGGGCCTGAGCTTCCACTCAGGCAGTATCAGGATGCTGGTCTTGGGCTATAGGGAACGAGTCCTGTGGGTCATGTTTCCACATATGCAGGAAAGGTTTGCTGCCTGGTGTTTTTGAGTCAGTACTCCCTAGAGAATGTGTACTATCAAAGCTCAGCCATTTGTTTTGCACATTCATTAGAAATCCATGTGCACTTTTGGAAAGAAAGAGAATATGAAGTAAGTGTTATGATATAAATGTAATCATATATATGTATATAATAAAGTATATATGTACGTAATAAAGTAAATATATATGTATATTATACACTGCTATAATAGATCTGCATTTTAAATTGATGAAATTTTTACATAGTTTCCCAATTTTTAAACAGTATATTTTACTTCAAAGCAATTCCCATCTGAAAATATTCATTTATACAAATAAATAAATTAAGCAGTTAAATATTTGCTTTACAAAAAGGTATTCTGCCTTAGAGGCAAAATCTCAATCAGGGTTTTATATAGAAAGTTATCCTAGATTTATATAATAAAGTTTGAAGTTCATATTGCACTTTTCCATGACTTTTTGTTTCTTTTGCTGTCCTGGGAATTGAACTCAGGGCCCCACACGTGCCAGGCAAGTGCTCCTCCACTGAGCTATATCTCCAGCCCAGCTGTATTGTTTGGGGGTGAGGTGGGTCTGTTTTTTTTTAATATATAAATTTATCCCATTCCACCACAAGGCCCCTCCTTTCCCTATGTACAAAAATCTTGTTCCCATTTTTTCCTTCTATTTTCACTTTTTTCTTGTCCTTTCTCCCTCTCTTGTTCCCCTTCCCATTTGAACATTTTCTTCCCATTTCCTAACATTAATTATACATCTCAGTTCTTATTTTTGTTTAATTTCTCTTACTAGAGAAACAATGTAGTATTTAAACATGTGTGTCCAGTTTATTTTACTTAAGAGTGTGGTTTCAGTATCTATCCATTTAGCTATAAATAGCTGAAGCACATCCTTCTTTATGGCAGAGTAGTACTCTGTTGTATAGAAAAGCACATATTATCCACTTGTCAGTAGATGGCATTTAGGCTATTTCCAAGATTAGCTATTACAAAATGTGCTGCTATAAATACGGGTGTGCATACATTGTTGTGGTGTGATGCTCTGAATTCTTTCAGGAAGATACCAAGAAGAAGGATAGCTGCAGCCTAACTATACTATTTTTTAGGGACCATTTTATTGCTGTTTCTAAGGCTTATCTTTTAAATTTCTATGAAGAGATATTTTTCCCTAGGGAAGTGGTCAGGCAGGGTGAGGTAGGGCAGCAGGCCTTTCTGCCCCTTGCTGTGGTTCACAGAAGATAGGGGACCCCAACTGTCCTGGTCACTTGTGAGTCAAGACCAGGATGCTTTTCAGCTACACCTTATTTCCTGATTCCAGCCCCACTACCCGTGCCTTGCTTTACCCCCTCAGGAAGGTTGCTGGGATGAGTGTCAGAGAAATTCATGGAGCGAAACAGCCGACCTCCTCCCCCTCAGCTCGGCTGCTCTTGTGCTGCTGTGGTGTTGCTCTCAGCCCCTTGCCCTGTGCACCCTTCACTGTCTGTCCACACTCAGCATGTGTACTCCTCACTCACAGAGCCTGTCTCCTAGAAAAGAAGCCGCGATATGGCTGATGTGGTTGATAATGCTGGGTAGACTGTGCTTGATAATGTGGCTTAAGCCTAATGAGTAAGAGCCCAAACTGTAGGTCTAGAGACAGACTACCTCTAGTTACACCCTTGCTGCTTGTCTCGGTACCCAGTTATGCTAGACACAGCCTCTGGTTATCTGACCCTCAATTTTCGTGTGAAAAGTGGCACAGTGGGGGCACTCTGAGGAGTGTGACGATACAAAGGACCTAGCCCCATGTCAGGCGTGTGGTGAGAGGATCCTGGAAGGCAGCAGCTTCTGAGGTAGGACGCACTTTATTGGCACTTCCTGCCCCCTGTGCCCTTAGGCCTTGAGTGTCTGAAGGTGAACAGGCCTGTTTTCATGGAGCTTGTGTTCCACAGACGAGAAGAATGGTAAGCAAGGAGGTGCTGAGTAGTGACAGAGAGCAGTGACTGTGATGGAAAGTCACCTGATTGGACGAAAGTCTAATTTAAATTTTACAGATAGTTGAGCACTCACCATGTGCCAGAAGATAAGAAATATGAACGAATAAACCAACAAAAAAGCTTGTTCTCTTTTAGTTTGTCTCACCTTGTGCTTTAAAAATCAATGTCCAGTCTCAAGTGGATCTGTTTCAGTAGTATGTTTAAATGGAATATTCAGAAACATCCTTCTGGTGTTTCTCTCTATAGGTAGCCGACCGTCTGTTTTCATCGTTTGGACAGGATATACTGGATGCTCTGTACTGGACGGCCACAGAACCCAAAGAAAGGAAGCGAGCCCACATCGGGGTGATCCCCCACTTCTTCATGGCTGTTCTGTATGTGTGTATCCTTTACTTCCTGTGCGCTCAGCAGTCAGCATGCGGTCTACATTATTTTACTTGGTTAGCTGTATCACAAATTTAAAACTGTGTGTATGCAATATTCATTATTCATTCATTTTTCTGTAAAATACCTGCTTTGTTCTGAGAAACTGCCATAGAAATTGTAATTGAGTTTAAAGAGCCTTGTGTGTGCATGAACTGTTGAACTGCTGCAAAACTGTTCAGTTGTTGGTGTAGCTCATTATAAGGAAGGATTCTGTCAGGAAAAGATAGTGTATTTGTACATACTTCACATTATTGAGCCCTCTAACTTTTCCATGCTTAGAATTATTGTTGAAATTGTCTTTACATCTGTGAACTCCTTGCTAGAATTTTTTTTTTTTTAAGATTTTTTGAGACAGGGTCTCACATTGTGGTTCAGGCTGGCCCTGACCTCAGCCTCAAACTCACATCACAGCAATCCTCCTGCCTCTGCCTCCCAAGTGCTGGGATTACAGGCATGAGCCACCACACCCGGCACTGTGGTATGTGGTACTGGTTGCTGCTGGGCATGAGTCTCCACACCCAGTATGGTATGTGGTTATCAGGGATCGAACCTGGGCCCTTGCGCTTGCAAGACAAGCGCCAGAACCACTGAACTATATCCCCGGCCCTAAAATTTTGAAGATAGTTTTGCATGTGGGAGCTTCTGGCTGAAAGCTTTTCTCTCGGAGAGTTTGTGTAGCTTTACTGTTTACCGTGTGTGTGTGTGTGTGTGTGTGTGTGTGTGTGTGTGTGTGTGTCACAGACATGTATACAAACATGCATACTACTGTTGAGTCCCATATGGAATCAGGGCTCATGAAGTTGTTTTAGTAATACTGATAGAGATTGGGTTAATACACGATAAGTAGAGAATTAAGTGGGAATGTACCTGTAGGAGCAGAAGCTTGTTCTAGAATTAGTTGAATTAAACAGCATTCTAAGATATAAATTAACCATCCCAGATGTGAAGGTGTAAAATTACAAAGACATAAAGAAGAGTCTTAAGTTTTAGACATTACTTACTACCTTAAACTTTCTATATCCCCTGAAGAACCAGAGAAGAAAATAATATGTAGACTAACGTTTGTTTTGTGTTTTGTAAAGTTCAGACCATCTCAACTCAGAATGCATGTCCCAGAGTCTCTTCTTGGCATGTTCACCGTGTTTATTCTGTTTACTTAACAAAATCTTTTCAAGGCCTGTTTCCCAAGCACTGTGCTAAGTGCCTAAGATACAGAAAGAACAAAATAACTCCATTCAGATGGACCTAGTCTAAATAAATGGATTTACAGAGGTTCATTTCTACTTTTGTTACTTCTTAAGGATTGTATACAGTTCGTCCTCTCAAATGTATGTCATTTACAGCTAATGAGGGAATTATGAACATAGTGCAATACTTAAATAAAATTTGACTTAGAAAACAGTCATGTTTTCTATGACTTGTTGGTAAAATTTTATAGTATTTTTTAATAAAAACATTTTAAGTTTTTTCCTTGACAGACTCTTAGTTTTACATGCAATTCTCATAATGGTTCAAGCAACAACTCTCAATGTAGCTTTTAACTCACACAACAAGTCCTTGCTTACTATCATGATGTCTAACAATGTAAGTATAAGATTTACTTTACATTTCAGGTTACAAAGCTACTTCAGTGATAGTACTACAGATGCAATAAAATTTCCTATTCTGTGTCATTTAATCTCCAGGGAATTTTATATGTAGCCAGGCAGTTTTTAAAACTATTATAATGTTAAAGGTAATATTTCTGTTTACTATTTCAGTTTGTTGAAATTAAAGGAAGTGTTTTCAAGAAGTTTGAAAAGAACAATCTCTTTCAAATGTCAAATAGTGGTATGTACAATTAAATTCTTCTTGTAACTCTGAAATTAATTCAAAGTGGTTCTTGCCATAAATACTAAAAACATTGTAATAAATAATTTTCTGAACAATAATTAATGAGGAATTTTTCCAGCTAGTAGTGTTGAAGCGTTTGGATAAAGCTTAGCCCATAAAAGAACTCTGAATTCACCCTTTCCCCCAAAATTAAGTCAAAGTGGTTCATTATCATAAACCTATGCTAAATTATAAAATTTTGGAACAAAATGTAAGAGAATATATTTACAACCTTAGGGTAGGAAAACTTCTTTTTTTTTTTTTTTTGGTATTTTCAGACAGATCTACTTATGTAGTTCAGACTGGCCTTGACCTCACTGTGTAGCCCAGATTGGCCTTAAATTCACTGTGATCCTCCTGCCTCAGCCTCCTGAGTGTTGGGAGGTGTTACAGGTATGCCTAACTCAGAAAAACATCTTTAGAGACTGCTTAAAAACACTTAACTATAAAAAGAAATAAGAATTTGAATTAAAAAATTTAGAACTTATTAAAAACATTAAAACATAAGCAACACTACCAAAAGACTTAAAATACTATATGTAGATTTGACAAAGTATTTTATTATTGTTGTTGTTGAGCATATAATAAATTCTTCTGATCAGTTATAAAAAGATAACTTGAATTAAAAATGAGAAAAAGATGAGCAGACAATTGATAAAATAAGATGTCCAAATGATCAGCGGGCTTGTGAAAAAGCGTGCAGTATAAGTGGGAAAATTCACCAGGAAAATACAGAGGGAAGGCCTGAGACATCGCCATCCGCCTACCAGAGGCTGTGCTTGTAGCCTCGGGCTGGAAGTAAGTGAGAGTGCTGATGAGCCGACCTGATGCTGTGCGCTGGTGACAGGTGTAAGTTTCACTGCTGCTCTGGAGAGCTTTTAGGAAGTTTTAGCCTTACACAGGTGAGTGTTCTGTGCCATGACCCAGCAGTGCAAGTTACTGCTGCAACTTCCCCCACAGTAGCCCCAACTGGGGGACAACTCACATATCCATCAGTGGACAGGAAAATCAATGTGACACATCCGTGCTAGGGAATGCCGCACAGCAATTAAAGCAAAGCCCATACACCCTGCTGAGTGCATCACAAACAGTACACACATACTGTTTGACTGCACGTGGGTGAGATTTATGGTAGCTGACTGGGGAGGATGCAGGGAACTCTTCTCTTTGCCTCAGGGCCTGGCACCCCCAATTAAGCATTTACCAAAACTTGGCAGGTTATGTACCTAAGACCTGTACATTTCATTAAATTTAACTTTCACTTATATTATATTTGAAAGAGAAATAATGACATGCTAAATCAGATAAATGTTTAAAACTCTAAAGGATTTGAAAACCAGGCAAGAAACAAAAATCAAATGGAAAACAGAATAAAGTCTAGGTCAGTAATGGTGAACCTTGTAGAGACTGAGCGCCCAAACTGCAACCTACACCCACTTATGTATCACAAAGTGCCAGCACTGAAGTAACCTGAACACTGAGGCATAAGGTCAGAAAAGTCTCATGTACTTGGCTCACATGCTGACAGAGCGGGTTCATGTGTGCCATCGGTTTGCCATCATGGGCAGGGTGGCCGTCTGGACCACAGTGGACGCAGATCTCCACACGCTCATAGACAGTTTGTGCTGTCTTCCTGTGTTAATGTTTCTTTCCCCCATATGCTCAGGACCAACTGAGTGAATTCGAATTGAAAGAGGAGGGGAGGGAAGAGGGGAAGGGAGCCCAAAGGAGGGTTTTATTTGTTAACCTCAGTAGTTGCCAGTCATGAAACACATTGACACAGCTATAAAAATTTCATCATTGCAAAAATCATTTTTATTAATTTATATTAGACTGCTTTGAGTATGTACCCTTTGTAGGGCTTCAAACTAGGCATGTAAATTTTAAATGTTAAGAATTTCCAGTCTTTGTGTTAAGACCCTTAAAATGACAGAGTGTGATTTTTAACCTTATCACCACCTTGTTGATGTTATTAATATCTCTTTGCTTTCTTTTATAAATAGGGCCTCCAAGTTACAGCCTTTTAGTTTAGCTAGAGTAGGTGTTTAATAATTTAGTTCTAGATGATTCTAGGGGGAAAAAATAAGCTTATTGATCATGTATGCATTGCATGTCAACCAACAAGAAATTCATTGTATGTTTGACTTAAAATAGTTCGTAATTAGCACCAAACAGTTGTTCTCTTTTTTAAAGTTGTCACAGTGCAAAGTGGCCTGCATTGTACCCTACAAGTTTTATAAGAAATTACCGTTACCTTAAGGTACCTTTTAAAAGTCATTTCCCAAATAATACAAAAAAGTCAACCCTGGGCAGCATGGCCATACTGCAAGTGGTCCTGGGTTAAGGTTTAGGCCCTGCTCCCGTACACTGTGGTGGCCATGTCGAAGGACCTGTTCCCCAGGGGATCCCCTCTCACTCTCCTGTCCCACACATTCTTTCTCCATTGAGCTACCAAATGCACTGTATGGTTCAGTACTTTGTGCTGCTTTAATGTGGAAGATTTTGTTTGGAGGTTGAGAAGTAACTATTCATCCAGTATTCACCATCTGCAGAGGAATTGCCTAACCTAAGGGTACAATGAAATGGAGTTTAGTGAAAACCAGATTTTTAATAGTCTATCATTTTTCCCACTGCATTTTCATGTAAGCACCAAGTGAATGTGAAACCAAGGGAATTCTGATTTGCATTCTTGCATTAGTAATGGGAATGCAGTGAGCAGGACCCTTGAGGAGGTCTCACCCTCACAGCACAGTCCTGCACACCTATAGGAAGGAGGTTGGGAGTGTGCACATTTTATTAAATATGACACATCATCTAGAGATTAACGTGCATGAGAGGATTTTAGTTGGCTATTTGCAAACACTGCAACATTCTACAAGAGGGACTTGAGCACTGTGAATTTTGGTATTAACGGGTTCTAGCACCAGAGCCTCCCAAACACTGAGATGACTGTTTTTGCAGATGCTTACATGTAGAATAATAATTTAGTCATATTTTGACAGAATTAGTTTACATATATACTATTATTTATTCACTGATTATATCTGTCTTCTTTTTTTAGATATTAAGGAAAGATTCACAAATTATGTGCTTTTGCTAATAGTATGCTTGAGAAACATGGAACAGTTTTCTTGGAATCCAGGTAACTAGCTCTTGTCAAACACAGTATCTTGTGATTTTACTCTTAAACCAAATTATTCTTTGACATGGAGTAAAGTAAAACTATGGAAGACTGCAGATGTCTGCCTGCGCCTGTGTCTGGACACTGGAAATGCCTGTTTTGAAAGGAAAGATTGGGCCCTTTCAGCAGTGTCGTGAGCCACTCCGATCCCTGCAGCTGCCCTCTGCTGAGGAGAGGGCCTGCCAGCCCTGCTGTTCCAGGCTCTCTCACCTTAGCCTGCTGTCGGTACCCAGATAGCCAGATCATTTTTATCTTAGGTGTTGGGCAGAAGAATTTGTGTTCTTTGCTAACCCTTACCTTCTAACCATTCGCCAACTCTTTGCACTTTAGATAGGTGTAAATCGAAGAAATACAACAATAAAGGAGTAAATTTTAGTACTTAACTGTCTCTGTGACAAAAAGTCAGACCTCATGTCTTGGGCCATTAATTTGCCAGATGTGCACAAAGCATGTGCTACATGTCAGTCACTAGGCAAGGCACCATCAAAGGTACCAGGTATAAAAGGCACCAAGACATTGCAGCCCTCACAGGCTGATAGGAGACATAGGTAACTGTAATGCCTCAGTCAGCAAAATAGGAAATGACCACTTTCTCAGGATCTCAGAGTAATCTAGAAAGGTTTTGTGTCTGCCATTTTTAAGCAATTTTTTTCTTAACAAACTAGACCATACTGTACATTTCTTTTCTTCCAATGTCATAGATGTTCTAAGAATCTAATACTTCCTGTTAATTTATTTTAACTCATGGTTTTTTTTCAGATACCTGTGAAAAAGCAGAACAGATATAAAATGATATATATGATCTTGGAACTATTTTCAGAAGTTACTGCCGTAGAGACCACAAGATTAAATGATAGATCTTATTGTAGCCTTAGTTCAAATCTGAGTATGTTCAAAACCCACCTGATTTGTGGTAAGGAAGCTTCTCCCTTCACACACACATAGATTCTCACACACTTGGATCACTTTGAATATAATTAGATATAATTAGGTCAGCTAGCAGCACACAAAGGAGACACAGTGGCTGTCTCCTATGCTGGGGTCCATGTGGGATCACAGTCCCACCAAAGAACACAGCATTTCCTTAGCCTCGTGACTCCTTAACATGGGAAGTAATGTTTTCACTCATATTGTGACTTTCAAAAGATAAGATCTTAAGTCTCTGTCACCACTGTGGCAAATAGAATGATATAAAAGAAACTTTGCTAATGAAGTCATCGTTCTTTTTTTTTTTTTTTTTTAATTTAATTCTGTAAACCAAAAGTCCATTTATGGAAACTTTCCCTGAGTACTCAGGGTACTTAATAACATAAAAATCACACCACTAGTTTGCATGTCAGACACATTACCAAGTACTCTTTATCTCATTTAATTCTCACATCAACAAAATGTAGATACTTGGATTATCCTTATTTTGCAGATGTGGAAACTGTAATTTAGATAATTAAGAGACTGCCCAAAGCCCAATAACAGTTTAGTGGCAGAGTTTATTGTTGAAAGAAATCTGCAGTTTCCCAAACTCATTTCACTGGGAGACTCAGAAAAGCTGCCATGCATTAGCAGCCCATACAGCCCACACTCCTGCTGCCTACAGCCTGCGTGGCTGTAGGTCCTTATCCGCATTTCCAGCTATCATGTTCTTGCCCTGGGAAACTCTTACCTCCTTCTTCAAAGTCTTAAGACAGTTTCTAGATGAGCAAGTTAGTACTGAATGGAGATTTTAATAAATGTCATAAATGTAAGCAGATTTAACAAGTTTATATGATAGTGAAATAAGTGATTGATCAATATGTTTAAGTCACAGTGAGCAGAGAGGCAAAAAATTGCGTAGTTCACCTCAGCACGTCTCTCCTAGCTACTGCTATCCCACCAAGGTCGCAGTAGCATGAAGGTCTTTCCTAACAGGCCTGTGAGGCCTGGCCTCCCACCACCATGTGAGCTGGTGTCCTGCTCACTGCTGTGGCCTGCCCGGAAGGCAGCACTCAGAACAGCAGAAGTTCTGCATAAGTTTGTTGGATGAGTTGTCCTTTAACTTGGTAAACTGTGGCTCTGTTGATAAAGGTTATAGTTAACTGAATGCTGATCTGTTCTTTCATGGAAATATCACAGATGTGTGCTGTAGGGAGTTCAGATGTCTGAGGGCTCGTGATACAGATTCCGTTCATATTAGGAGATTCACTGTCTCCTTTTTTTCCATCCTCTGTAGATCATCTCTGGGTGTTGTTTCCAGATGTTTGCATGGTGGTTGCTTCAGAAATCGCTGTGGATATTGTCAAGCATGCATTCATCACCAAGTTCAATGACATTACTGCAGATGTATGTATTTCTATAAGCAATTCAGTGTTTAAAATTTACTTGACTTCTTAATATTATAAAGTTGTAAAATAATGAATTTAGATTTATTGCATTTATAAAAATGATAGATTACTATTTTGAAATTAGAATTATAATATTGTTTTTAAAATTATTACACTCCTGAATGTATTTTCTTGCAATATTGAAGAGTTAGTTCTAAGATCCATACTTTTGTGCGGAAGTTTATCTGAGCCATTAGTTAAGATTGGAATGTTATTAGCTCAAAATCATTTATTACATACTGCTAATGCTATCATAGTCTATTTTCATAAGTTTTTTAAATCATATGGTATCTATTTTAAAAATAAGACCAACAAGCAAGCCATAGTAGGTAGGGCATGCTTGTAATCACACCATTTAGGGGCTGAGGCACAGATGATTGCTTTAAGTTCAAGACCTGCCTGGGCTTACAGAATAAGTTCAAGGCCAGCCTGAACTATATAGCAAAACCCAATCTCAAAAGAAAAGCAGAAATTAGACCATTAAAACTTCTCTCTGGCTGGTTTTTAAAATACTTTCTATTTAAAAATTCAGGTCTTTTTTTCCTCCTGTGGTTATAAATAGGTTCCTCAATTCTAAAAGATAAAAGCTGTATATTTTTTCTGTTGAAAAGGTATAAGGAGGGCCGGGGATTTACTCAGTGGTTCCAGTGCCTCCCTTGTAAGTACAAGGACCTGGGTTGACCTGGGTTCGATCCGGTAACCACATACAACAATATTGGGTGTGGTGACTCACTCTCACCATCAGTCAGTACCACATACCACAGTGCTGGGCATGGTGGCTCACGCCTGTAATCCCAGCATTTGGGAGGCAGAGACAGGATTGCTGTGAGTTTGACTCAGAGCTCAAGACCAGCCTGAACTATAAAAGTGAGACCTTGTCTCAAAAAAGAAAAAATGTATAAGGAGACTTCGAGGGATCTCTTTTACCTTGTATCCATATTCTGAAGAGTGTCCAGAGTAGAATGCAGGTTTGAGCTCATGGCGTGTGCAGCAAATGTAGAACTTTCTTAGTACATTCCTAATTCTACTTCAGTCCAGAGTATCAGTTCAGCAGCTGTCTAGATTGCATTGGGTTGCGCTTTTAATGAAGTCGTACTGATACTCTTTCACATGCAGATATTTAAAACATAATGCAACTGTAGTTGCTACAGTTTGATGATTTCATTATGTTTCTGAGCTCTCTCATTAGAAAAAGTACAAATTTGTACTTCTTTATAAAGCACTGACAAAGTTATTTCATCATTTTGTCTTTTGCCTTCCTCAGTGAAAAATGATTCCCTTTTCATAGGTTCATTTTGTCAACACTTGGCATCAAAATTGCAGGCTCTATTCAGGGATTTCATGCAATTTTTAATAGAAATGACAATTTAGAAGCGGCCTTGTTTGTGCTATAGTGACTCTAGTGTGTTCCCTAACTCAATTTTCTGTCTTGCTTTTTGTTAGTATCTGTTTTTCTGAGAATGCATTGTTATGGTTAGAAATACAGAATCAATGTTTAGGCTTTTTATTTAATTTAAAATTTAAAAAAAATTTTATTTAAAATAGCCACTATTCCCCAAGCTCTCTGGGTCATAGTCATTGAGTATTTATTCCTCTGTGTAGAGAAATCATTTTTAAAAAAGCTTCGGAACATAACAGTTGGGAGAATTGAGGCTGTTCAATTCTCTGCTCTTCTGTTCAGTTCCTCTTCAAGGAAGCAGAGAAACCATGTCCAAAGTTCTGCTTAGTTTTAGCATCTGTTCCTGTTTAAATATTAAACACTTATCTACAAAGTAAACCTTTCCACATTATGTATCTACACTAGATAGCATATTATTTCTTTCTCATTTTTTTCAGGTCTATAGTGAATATAGAGCCAGCCTTGCTTTTGATCTTGTTAGCAGCCGACAGAAAAATGTGAGTATTTTAATAGACATAATCTGAAATTAATTGAACAGTGGTTAAATTTAGCTAAGAACATGAGTTAAGGAAAACTTCTGTGTTCTATCCATTCTGTACTACATGGTAAATATTTACACGCTGACAATACTTAACATTATATAAAGTATGATTTGTGCAGTGTAGTTGCAATTACACAGTTGTATCTTCAGAACACCATGAACCATATGATGTCCATCCACAGCATTATACTAAATGAGCTCACAGGTGCCAGGTTCTTTTCCTGCGTATGATCTGGCCAGTTAGAGCACGAGCTGGTGATGAGAGGAGTTCTGCTCAAGTGCGTTCCTCCTGTGACTGTGGCCTCTCCCTTCTCCTGCAGGCGTACACTGACTACAGCGACTCCGTGGCCCGGAGGATGGGCTTCATTCCTCTCCCGCTGGCTGTTTTAGTAAGTCCATACTTTGGAGGCTTTTTTAAAGGAGATAATCATCATTCTAGAACATTAATAAATGGGGTTATCAATAAGTCTTTTAAAAGGACTTGATGTAAAAATTAAAGGTCAATCAAGAAAAGTCTTCTTTAAGTTATACATTATCCTGTGGAGTTTTGAGTAGATAGTAGACCAAGTATCCAGTAGATGGGCAACGTGAAAGACCCATGTATGTAGGTGGCTTTCTCAACAGTGAGAAACACCTGCTTATTCATTTGGCAAAGATATTCTTCAATGGATATACCTGGTGGTAGGTTTTACCATATATTTCAGACCACATACTGGCAGGATATACATTAATTCAGCATTTCTAGAGATGAAGTTACTCCAGTTCTAGGGTTTTATTGGAAGGAAATTGTCATTAAAGGTGCACAGTGATTGGTGGACAAGATTAAGCATCACAGTGACACAGAAAGCTTAGAAACAATTAGTATTTAAAAAATCATCTTGAAAACTTCAGCATTGAAAATTCCTACTGGTATATTTTTTAAAATAAAAATTGTCCTAAGTTTAAATTAACTCAAGAAAGGGTTCTCAGCTTAGTATACCATATTTGGATGAATTCTCAGAACAGCCTTGCCAGTATTACTAGATGCATCAGGCTGTAATCATGTTATTCAAGATTTGGTGATTGTGGCAGGAAAAGGGGTACACACCTGTGACCCTGGCACTCATGCCCAAGTCCGAGGATTGATTACCTCAGGCCTCATAGTGAGGTCCTGTCTCAAAACACAGTAAAACAAAGGTTAAGTGGCTGCGTCTACATGATTTTGTTCTTCCTGGACTCTAGTCTTGCATCAAAATAAATGACACCATCTTTCTGCCAGATGTCCAGGCTGTCCTGTTGATGCAGTCTTGTGCAGACAACCCCAGAGTGTCAAAGGGAGCTGCGGTCATACGCGCTGTGCACTGGGCCAGCTCGCGTTAAGAGTTAATGTTACTTAATTTTTAGTGTGACCTTCCAGAAAACCACACCCTAAATATTTTCAATATATTAATAGCTCATTATTTTGTAATAATGCAGATTTCTTTTGCTTGAGTAGAAGAATTCAGTATTGAAAAAATACTGAATTCTAGGGGGCCGGGGAGTTAGCTCAGTGGTTCC
>PVIR01019065.1:0-32504 GCA_004026965.1 Petromus typicus | reverse complement strand
AATGTAAAATAAGGTGAAAGGGGACAATGTTGAGATTGTAACAAAAAAGTAAGGAAACAAATTTTATATATATGGGGGGGGTGGTAGGGTGGGTGGGACTATGGGAAAAAATGAGAATTAAGTTGTGTCTTATACTGGTACAAATCCCCATTATGGAGTGCAATCATGATGTGTATATTTAATGTACCAATAAAGATAAAAAAAATTGTTCTAAATTTCTCATACCTTTTGTAAGATGAAAAGGAGAAGGTAGAGTTATCTCAGAAAGTAAGACATCTTTTGGAATTGTTGAAGGGATTGTCTCTAGTCAGTTGACATTTTCCTTTAGAGGACAATTAGAATAATCTAGAGTTGATGAGAATTCCAAAGATTGTCATGCTCCTTCTAGTAGGGTCATCTTCATCATGGAGTACAAAGGATGGGGAGTCTCTGAAATGGTGAAAGGCCTGTGCTATTCAGTTTTCTCATCACTATGACACAATACTTCACACTTACAACTTAGCGGAGAGGTTTAGTTTGACTCATGGTTTCTGGGGATTTAGTCCATGGTCTCCTGGGTCAAAGGCAGGAACAACATAGCACAAGAGAATGAATATTTGAAAACTAATGTATAGTCAAAATAGCACAATCTGTCTTTATATTTCTATCTCTATTTCTGTCCCTTTATCTTTTCCCTTCCTTCTCTTCTTCCTGCTATACTTCTTTTTTGTTTGTTTGTCTGTTTTTTAGACAGGGTCTCACTTTTGTAGTTCAGGATGGCCCTGAGCTCAGCCTTGAACTCACAGCAATCCACCTGTTTTTCCTTATGAGTGCTGCGGTTACAGGCATGAGCCACCACACCCTGCACTGTGGTGTGTGGTACTGATTGCTGGTGGATAAGAGTCTCCACAGTCAGCATTGTTGAATGTTGTTACCAGGGATCAAGGATCGAACCTGGAACCTTGCACTCACAAGGCAGATGCCAGAACCACTGAGCTAAATCCCTAGCCTGAATGTCAATATCTTAAGCAAAAGGTTTACTTCACTCCTCACATCATATAATGCCCTATATACTATAAGCACAGGGTTTAATGATTATACTTAAAAGTTAATAAAATAATATTCTTACAATGAAACAGGAAGTATTGAGAATTTCAACAGACAATTATAAGCCACAAGAGGCTTGTTTAGAAGAAAAAATAATTTGGATCTAAAAGACTCATAAAATGAAGTAGGATTAAGGAATATAAATTAAACTAACTCTATGATAGCTAAGAAAAATCACTGCTCTTTTTACAGTACATTTTAATATATTGTTAAAAATATGACGTAGAGCAGGAAGAAGAGAAGGAGGGGAAAAGACAAAAAGAGGGACAGAAATGGAGATAGAGACACAAAGAGAGATTGTGCCATTTTAACCACACATTATTTTTTAAATATTCATCATATACTGGAAAAGAAATCTTAACTGTCCTATTTATGAAGACACAGCTATATGTTCAAGTGTGATATGACAGGGAGGAAGGTCAAGGGTCTTTAAAATTATGACTCTGTAATGTATGCCAGAGCTGAGCTATCCTGACACTGGGTTGCAGGGGTCGAAACATCATAATATCCAAGCCATTAACAGAAGAAAAGCTATCATAAACTCAAAATGTGATATATAAATAGCAATAAACTCTGCTCAGCCTTTCACAAGGACACAAAAGTGGAAAACATAAAAACAGAGAGTAGAGATAGCACACTAATTTCAGACCACATGGGCACTGTCTGCAGTGTTGCATTGAAATTGGTAGAAAGCAAACACATAATCATTCTTTGTAATACATACGGGCTAGTTTGAAACGTAAACATCATAAGAAATAGGCTAAAAGCAGAGATTGCATGAGCATGGGGGTTTAGCAGACATAGATCTGAAGACTATCATTCTTCATTCTATGACGTGGAGAGAAACCACGCCTCGGCCACAGAGCACTTCCTCTTCTGAAAGCCAACTCCATCCAAACTTGCCTCTCTATTGTTTTGTAATGGCCAAAGAGCTTATAACTGTGAGAGTGCTACAAAACATAAAGTATAATTTGAAGTTAAGAATATGATAAGAGAAGCCAGGCATGCTGTCACACTTATGAAGTCCAGGCCACTCCAGAGGTTGAGGGAGGGGTAGCACAAATTCGAGAACAATATGGGAGACTCCATCTCAAAATTTTAAAACATTAAGAGGCTGGGGATATACCTCAGTGGCGCAGCATGTCAGGGTCCAATTCCTAATGGCAGGGGGAAAGAACCCAATTAAGTCAACAGAGGCTCCCAGGGGATTCTGGAAGCTGACCCATGCTGATGCTCAACCAATAGGACTGAAATGTATTCCACCACACTAGAACTTTTGCCATTTCATGCCTTTCTCGCTCGGAGGAGAGAATCACATTGAAAACACTACAGGCCAACACAGAAAGTGCTGCCAACTGCTGTGCTCCGAGAGGATAAGTATCGCTCCAGGTTACAACTGTTCTGCAGCCTGAATGCCTCCACATTCTGATAAGAGTACTGCAGCAGATACAGAGCTAGGCCAGAGCTGGCCACACAAAACACACGGGACCACGGATCTTCATTTATCTGGTGGGATCCTTTTCTGGTGCTTAAATGCTATTGATAAATAAAAGCCTGAAGGAAAAGATCTCTGAAGATCTGAGAGGATGACAATAACTGAAGAGGCAGACGGGAAGAGCTTGGACTTGCCTCTGCAGAGGAACATAGCAGCTGCTGAGGGGCAAGAGATGAAGAGGAGGAAGAGTCCTGTGATGTGAGGTTGGGCCCCACATACGGGACCTGGCACTTGTCTAGCGGGTCGTCTTAACATTCTGCAGAACTTACAGCATCCTCTGTGTAGAATGCAGTTGTCTGTGTGTGCTATAAGGTGTGAGTGTTGTTCTTTTATGTTTGCGTGTGTGGTAGTGAAGCTCATTTGCTCAATTGTTTTATCCCTCACCTCTCACCTCACCGAAGCCCCCTTACCTACATCCAAAATTCTGCCTTCCTGTTTTCCATATGTCATATAAAACTCATTTTATAAGCTTGATGAATACGTATTATGTACCCAAAAAAGCACTAAAGTAATTTAGATTTTTTAAAGAACACATTATGAACAAATGAGAAGATACTACATTTTGGACTCAGAACATTTTTTTCTTTCCTGATTTAGTATGCTCTGCAGGAAAGTGATCCTGTCTCTGCTTTCCCTCTCAGGAGCCTTCACAATCAACAAGTCTGTTTGGAGAGAGAAGCACTTAGATAAAACTAGTTTGAGTCGAGCCACGGCTCCCCAGACTCCTGCGCTTGAGGCTCTAAGCCAAACTTCCCGCTGCAGTGCTAGAAGAAAAGGGAGCTGTGCCCCACACATGCTGCCCCTCATCACTCAGGCCTCAGAGGAACTCCAGCATGAGGATGTGAGTCCAATCCTGTGACTTACAAGCCTGTTCCCTAGGCTGAACTACCTAGTCATGGCCACCCCACTTCCAGAGCTTGAAAATGGCTCTTTGATTCTCAACCCAGCTCTTAAGACAGAGGAGAAAGGGGATGGTCAACATTTGCTTTAAACTGCACTTCACTTTGGGGTGCCCTGAAGCCTGTTTGCCTCCTGCTCCATTCTTCCTGTCATCACCAAGAGAAAGTGAGGAGGACGGGTCATCAAGGTAGAAGGGGGACAATCAATCCCTCTTCACGCAAGTCCCCTTTAAGCTTTAAATAGCTCATTAACAGAGCAATGACAGCACAATACAAGAACAGGCAAGAATGAATTTGTGTTTCTAGGAACTGATTCCATGCAGTCAAGCTCATGCACAAACCATACCAAAAAAATAAGCAAGAACTCCCACGTTAACAAACACACTAAATGGTTGCCAAGCATTCCCAGGAATGAGGCTTCTTTTCCCATTATTTTTCTATTTAACAATGGCCAGACCATGACAGTGGTATTTACATGTACCCCTTGGTTAGCAAAGCAAATTAAGACTTTGGGGATATACAGACCTCAGTTAAATTGCTACTCAGCCAATTTTAGCCATGTGATGCTGAATAAGTAATGTTTACCATTTCTAGGCAAGTCTTAAAGACTCATAGCTTTAGATAAACCACATAGATAAGGAGGAGGATGTCACTGTGAGCCCTTGTATATTTTTCCAAACCAGTGATTCACAACCAGTAAGTGACTGTGTCTCCCAGCCCTGAGGACAGCTGACAATATCTGCCAACTGTTACAACTCAAAGTTGGGTTGCCAGGGTGTTTAGGAGGTAGAAGTCCAGGTGTGCTACACCATTCTACAGTGCATAGGAAACCCCATTCCAACAAAGGGTTGTTTCCGGGAAAAAAGTAAATAGCACTGGTGCTGAGAAACTTTTCTCAGAAAGAATAAACTAAAGTTGCAAACATCAAATGTGTTGAATTCAACTTAACAGTATAGTGTTTTACTTATTTAACTGCACTACAAGCAGGAAAATTAGTACATGAGTTATCAAATAGATATATGGTATGATATGTATATAATATATAATATATATAGCATGTATATATGGCTAAAGTGTGCCACATTGTCAGTGTAAAGTAGTATGTTTTCAGCAAAAAAAAAAAAAAAACACTTTAAAGAGTAAGAAAACAGTAAAGTGATAATGATAATAATACTAACTCAGAAGACTGAGTATAAATTTCAGAGACCACAATTTTTTTTTTTTAGGTTTTTTGAGACAGGGTCTCGCTTTTGTGGTTTAGGCTGGCCCTGAGCTCAGCCTCAAACTCACATCACAGCAATCCTCCCGCCTCTGCCTCCCGAGTGCTGGGATGACAGGCGTGAGCCACCACGCCCGGCACTGTGGTATGTGGTACTGGTTGCTGCTGGGTGTGGGTCTCCACACCCACTATTGTTATGTGGTTACCAGGGAATCGAACCCGGGCCCTTGCGCTTGCAAGACAGGCGCCGGAACCACTGAGCTAACTCCCCGGCCCCACAGAGACCACAATTTTTACAATGCTATCCTTATATATTTTAACAAAAGAATGCAAAGAAATATATCACAATTTTAACATTGGTTCCCTGGCTGTTGAGACTGTGGCTAATATTTGTTTTTCTCTCTCTAAACAAAATTGCCTATAAGTCTTTCAAAATTCTCAATGTACCCTGCTTCTTTAGGAAGGAATATAATTTAATATCAGTTATACCACAAAGTTATTCATTACAGAAGAATGTCAAATAATAAATATAGGAAAATCAGTGTGAATTTTTCAAAAATCACAAGTGTAATAACTCACAGTAAAATAATTGTTTTAAGGATCATCAATGGATTCTAAACTCTCTATGCAAGACTGTTGGTATTCACAAGGTGCTAAGATATTATGATAAATTAGTTGCTAATTACAAACTGAATTAATTAGTTAATAATTACATAGTACCTCATGGTACCTTTTCTCAGGCCCAAAGCGACATTTGTTTCTTTGTAGCTGGACCCAGGCATACAGCCAATTTCTTCCTCTAGTTGTACTCTATGTTCACAAAAGGGCTTTACAACAAAGAGATCTGATGATCGCCACACTAACACAATGATCAAATCTAACATTCTAGTGGAATTCTAGGCATTATTTACTTTCTGTTGTGACATAATAAAAAAGAAATATGAAATAACCTATTCAACATTCTTCAAAAAATGCTTAGCATTAATCTAATCAAGCCATTAGACTTTATTTAGTTTATAGACGATCAAAGGAATACAAGAACTAGGAAAAGCACACCACCCTGAATTACCAGAAAAATCCAGAAAGGGAGACATTCTACAATTTAACAGTCCCATGTCCTCAAAAAGTTAATGTAGGCTAGGAGACCTCAAAATTAAAAGACATTAGGTGGATATATAACAGCCAAATGCAGTCTGTGAATCTCACTTAAATTCTTGCTTCTAAAAATACACATACATGTCATTTTTTGAAAATTGGAGAAATCTGACGATAAATCAAATGTAAATTCTTTATGTTATGGTATGTATGTATGCATATAGATATATAGATATATAATTCTTCTAGATGTGACCAATATTAGTTATAAAAAATATTATGGTGAACATAATGTCTGCAACTTATCTTCAAAGTGCTCAGAAAAACTTATGTACAAATATTAACACAATACACTTATAAGTATAAATAGTTAACAACAAATACAGCAAAATATGAAGACTCAGGGTAATGATATACAGTATTTATATTGTATGTCTTTCAGTGTTTCTTTATATTTGAAAATTGTTTCAATATAAAGAGAAGTAAAATACCTATGAGTTATGTTTAAAGTAATGTACTGACACAGCATAAATACATTCTGAGCACTATACCAAACGGTAGTCCCTGAGTTGATCCTCATCTCTCCAAGACCAGACACGTGACAGGCAGAATTGGAGAATCTATAATTGTCCTCTACACGGTTTTAGCCCAGCTCTGAATCTACTTCCAGTGGTCTCCTCAGTTCCTGTGACATATTTCAGTCATCATATACTAGCAGTTAGTACAGTGCACTGTATGGACCTAAAGTCTTTTTTCAGGTCAACTCTCCCTACTTTCCACAAAATATGCACATGGATAATGTGCTCATGTGGTGTCTCTGAGGATTTACCTTATGCAGTAACAAGAGTATTTGACCAGGAAAAGGGGAGAGGGACAGGCACACAAGATAGATATTGAGACAGTCTGGAAGTCATTCTTCCGTGACATGGTCCTCCTGAAGTTTTTATTTGCTTTACCTATACAAACTAGATGTGTCAGCCTCTGGCACACAAATAATAAACTACTACAATGGCCTGCAATGGGATGACTTGGAAATAAAATATACAAAACCAACACAATACATTTGAAAATGGATTTCTCAGCCTAATGGTGAATTATTGGCCTTTAGCAGCACTAATCCCAGAAGAAAACCTATCTAGCCCTAGAGGAGAATTAAAATTTCTCTCCTGCTTATTGATTGGTAACATTTATAAGAAACAATTTTACTTCTTTCATTCTAAATTGATTTCTCTTTTTAGCAAGCCTGTACTTTCAGAGAGCACTGAGGCAAAGAATTCATTTAATTTCACTTCTGAAAATCAATGCCTCCAAGACCCTTTCGGTCAATGGATTACCCTTGCTATGCATTAGGCACCTTTCTAGGCTGCTCACTGACCTTTTGTGTCTTGTGTAATACTGGAGCACTTTTTGTTAGTCTTACATGAAATGTTTTTGTCATTTTCCACCTTTGCACTCTGTTTGAAACTTTCAACCTCGTTCTGCAATTTCTCAGCTTCTCTTTTCGGACTTGACAAGTATTGTGTGTCTTTTGTGCCCTTAATTATATATTGTACTTTGGGGTTCATTCATCAGTCTTCTGGAATCCTACTACTCTACTGGCTGTTATAAAAGCAAGGCTTTTACTATCTGGGAACATTATTTGTCATTAAACCATTTTCCCCTTCTAATTCTGAGAGCCACTGAATTTTTTTTCTGTTAGCCCTTTCCACAAATCTGCAACTATCCACAATTGTGGTAATCCAGATCTATTTTTCAGAATCTTATTACTTACCTCTCAATGTGAACTTTCTGTACCCAAGACAGGAAAAAACCACGATGCCCAAAAGTAGAAGTAGACACATATAACAGGAGCTGAAGAGGTACTTTTTGAAAGAAGCAACAAAAATATAAACGTTCACAAAAAAATATGAAAAAGAAGATACAAAGGAGGGTTTCTTGAAGAAATATAGAATGAGAAATACTGAGTTAAAGGAAAATATAAGTGCATCTTACAAAAGTTAAGAGTAAACATCCTTAATATCTAGTGTCCCAAACACGAAATCAGCTGCTATGAAAAACACCGGATGTTAAATCTGGACAGCCATCTTGCCTTCTAATGTGCTTAATGCAGCAGCTGTTCCACTGGTTTCCTCTCCCCAATCCTTCTCCAGTATGCCATCAGAGCCTATTTAATTATTTCTCTACCAGAAATAATTGTTCCATCTTGTTCCATCTAGAATAAAGCTCCAAACCTTACAAAACTTTAACTATCTAGAACACATTCACTTTTTTTTAAAGCTTTTTGACACAGGGTCTTACTTTGTAGTTCAGACTGGCCTTGAGCTCAGCCTTGAACTCACAGCAATCCACCTGCCTCTGCCTCTTAAGTGCTGGGATTACAGGTGTGAGCCACAACGCCTAGCGTGTGGTACTGATTACTGGTAGGCATGAGTCACCATGCCCAACATTGGTGTATGTGGTAACAGGGGATCAAGCCTGGGCCTTTCTGCTTGCAAGGCAAGTGCCGGAACCACTGAGTTAAAGCTCCAGTCCAAGAACACATTTACTTTTGATATTCATTTCTAGCTACTTTGCTTTCTTTCCAGGCTCTGAATGTTCCAAACAAAACACTTTTAGGAACTTCCTCTGATATTATTACATGTTCTAAGATTTTTTTTTCCTGCCTCAATTATTCTTGTTCTATTTTCTCTTCATCTTTCATATAGATGCCTCTTCTTATCTGACTCCTTAAGTAAAACTAACTACCACTTCTGTATACACCATGGTTCAGTCTATTTCTCTGATCATAGCATATACCTCACTATTATATTATCTTAGTTACCTGTCTACATCACACTCTAGTCTGAAAGCAGTAAGATGGTAATTATGATGTTTTCCACCTTACCCTAATACTCCAGAATCCAGCTAATGAAAATTAGTAAGTATTGCATTGGATAATTGTTATACAAATAATTAGATAATAGGACAATATAGTAATCCAAAGCTTGATTTAACTCAAAGTGTTATTTGAGCCTCTAGTTCCAAGCCTTTTACACAATATTTGAAGGGTAAATATTGGCCATTCTGGGAATGTGCATTAACTATGGTGCATTTGCAAGTCACCTTCAGGATGTGAAACTACTTTTTAATACCTGACCACAGGGACTTGGTGCCCATGGTGTTCAGCTTTTAGCAAATGGTGTTCTTTTAGACTTACCAGGGTCTTTCTACCAGCGCCACACTACTGAAGTGTGTGCCACACTACTGAAGAGTCAAAATTGCCTAGTAAACAGCGTCTCCCCACACTGACAGACTAAATACGGCAAATCAGGAGTCTCAGAAGTAAACGCACTCCCAAGGGCCACTGACCTCCAACTATTCTGTTTTGAATCAGCCTACTTTTCTGTCTTGTTAAATCTAGTACCAAAAAAACCCAAAAAACAAAACAAAAAAAAAAACCCCTAAAAGTCACTGTGATACTAAACACGCTATAAGATCCTCAGAGCCACCATTCTTATACTGAATTTTAAGAACCATATTTTAGAGATGGAAAAAGAGTGGGTAAAAACTATACTAACTCCTTCTAGAAGTTTTTGAAATCAATAACTACTAAATTCAATGCATTCTGCTTTATTTTTAAAATATTTTATTCTCTTCAAATTTCCTCCAATAAAGGTGGGAAATTCAGTCGATTAAGGTACAGTGAAAACCATTGAATCAGTTTTGAAATGGTTATATATTCAAGTTTACCCTTTAAAGTAATATCAAAATTGACACAAGAGAAAAATTCCTGAGAAAAAATATGTAGATGCTATAAGTAGAAATAACAGTACTACCTTGATTTTTCAAAAACTGACATTTTTTAAATGTCAGAGAAAGGTAATCAGAAATTTAGAAAAGCCTTTAATCATTTGGAAAGACAAATGCAAATCAAAAATACTTTTACAGAAAGGAAAAAAACTGAAAATTATGTGGCTCACTGCTCAAAGTAAAGATATTATTGAGAAAATACTTTCATACTTATTAAGAGTTTACTGAGTACCCCAAAAGTGAAATTCCAGGTAGAATAGAACAAAAGTAAAACAAAATTCTGTCTAAAATGCTGGTAATATATTAGTAAATATAAAGTCCAGTCATCAGCCAGTCATGGAAAAGATGACCCATGAATTTTCCAAAAGTGACACCAATAGAAACAAACTAAAAAAACAATTTGGATTGTTCTAATTCTACCTGCCCTAGACACTAAATGTGCCTGTTCCCTTGCTTCTTTTTATTTTTGATATTGTGTCTCACAGACATCAATCCAATTGTAGTATTTCTCCTTTGTTCATTCAGCAATTGGTCTCAGCCATGCCTCGTGAATTCACTCTTACCAGGTATGTTACCAGAGACACAAACAATTTCCAGGAGACCAACAGATAATTCCTGAATGTTTTTCTCAAACTGGCACTGGCAAATCCCACAGGGCCATCTGATCCAAATAGGTCTCAGTCACGAAGTAACTCAGAAATGAGGTCATATTTTGGGACCGTTAATGGAAAGAACAAGGAAGGAATGCATTGGGCCTGTTGATCTTGATGATGAGCCTGAAGGAACTAAGGGACACCACGAGAAGCGAGTAGAATATGAAGGTGCTGACCTCGATGATTTAACCCTCTGTTGAGTTCACAGGTGAATGGGCTATCTCAGAAGGCAGGGCCTCACTGGAGGAAGTGAGTCAGAGGCCATAGACTTCGGGTCTGTATTTAGTCCATGCACTTTCCTCTCTGGCTCTTTTTAGCCTGCTCTGCTTCCTGGCTGCCATGAATTTAGCCATATCTTTCCACTTTAGTGTCTCTGCCTCAGAGCAAGCTGACCATGGGCTGGAACCCCTGAAACCGTGATACAAGATAAAGTCTTTTCTCTTTAAGTAGTAGGTGTCAGGTACCATGTTCCAGGTATAGGAAAGCTGCATATTAAAATCCAGAAGCATAGGTGGGCTTTCTTCCCAAGGTTAGAAAATGGAATTAAGTTTGGAACACTAATAACCACAGAAAGCCCACCACAGTTTTACTAGAATGTGCTCCACAGAATGAGAAGACAGGAAGCTACTCTCAAATTGGACGGCATGACTAAGGAATACAGAAGCAGCTATACAATTTTGCTCTTGGAGATTCAAAACGCATACTAGCATATTAAAAAATAAAGTGAGAACAAAGTTATATACTTATGTTTGTTTAGTTTAATATTCAATATAGTATTGGCCAAATTTTTAACTTAATTTTTTTTAACTGACAATCAAAAATTGTATACATTGACCGTACACAACGTATTTTGGCCAAAGCTTTTGGGCCATTCATCAGCTCAGAGATAAGGCATCCCAAGGAAAAGAAAACTAACCCATTCAGTCATTTATATTTACTGTTGCTTCTGGATATCTTAGGCTACTGTATAAGGCCAGGAGTTGGTCATACGAAATCCTACAACAGAGATTCTTAAACATCTACCTGCATATGTATCACTGGGGAAATGTAGCTTCTGCGTCAGCAGATCTGCAGTGCAGCCACAGAATCTATATTTTTATTAAGCCTTCAGATGTTTGCAATACCACTGTGACACTTTATGAAGCAAAGCTTTACAGGAACATTGCAATGGGAAGTTTTTCTTGTCTATAGTCTCACCTTATCTTTCTTAATAATGAATCTTTCTAAAAAGCTATATTTTTTAGATTTGAATCATTATTGTACCTTTTATATACACATCATGATCACACTCAACACTGAGACTCTGTACCACCATTTAATTTTCATTTTTTCCCATTCCCCTGCCACCCTACAACCTCCAGCCTCCTATAAACATAAGGTTTGTTTCCTTTTTTTTTCACCACTATACACTCATAAGTGAAATAAATAGATCACAGATGTGTAACTATCTTGTCATTTCTCTGGTATGATAAACTGAAGATGTAAATGAGTTCTAGAATGCATGATAGATATTGTGAAATAGAAAATATTCAAAGGGAAAAAGGCAGTAGGGGTAAATAAGGAAAACAAAAGAAGTGTGATGCTAGTCCAGCGCCTGTCTTACAAGCGCAAGGCCCTGGGTTCGATCCCAGGTAACCACATCCAACAAAGCCAGGTTTGGTGACTCAAGCCCACCAGCAACGAGAACCACATACCACAATGCTGGGGATAGTGGCTCATGTCCATCCACAACCAGTACCACTGTGCCGGGCATGGTGGCTTATGCCTGTAATTCCAGTACTCAGAAGGCAGAGGCAGGAGGATTGCTGAGTTTGAGGCTGAGTCCAGGGCCAGCCTGAACTATAAAGTGAGACCCTGTCTAAAAAAAAAAACGGTGTGATACTAAAATGCTACTTTCATTATGTCATGTTGCTAGCTAAAAACTCAGTGGTTTTCTCTTTCTTGCAATATTAGTCATTCAATAATAGGTGTTTTTTTGAACACATTTAAAACTGTTCCAAGCAGATTAAGAAAGTCTCTGCCCTTTATATAGTTAAGAATATAGTGAATGAGTAAGAAACAATGTACAGAATGATAGGAGCCAAAACAAGAAGTGAACAGGTAAAGTCTTGACACTTCAGCTTCCCTCCGGAAAATGGGAGCTGGCGCACAGTGATGGGTGAGTGCACACACCTACACGCTGCAGTCACTAATACCATCAGCCCACAGCAACTGATCAGTCTTTCAGTATCTCCTGCAAGACTGCAGCTCCTCAAGTGATTCTCATGGTTCAACTAGTCTACACCGCACATTAAAACACCGCTCACATTAAATGTGTTAGAAGTGCAGATCCCTTGCAGGGATCACCCCTTACTCAAAAGCTTCAGGGATGGGGCCAGGGAGTTAGCTCAGTGGTTCCGGCGCCTGTCTTGCAAGCTCAAGGACCCGGGTTCGATTCCCCGGTAACCACATAACAAGCAACCAGTACCACATACCACAGTGCCGGGCGTGGTGGCTCACGCCTGTAATCCCAGCACTCGGGAGGCAGAGGCAGGAGGATTGTGATGTGAGTTTGAGGCTGAGCTCAGGGCCAGCCTGAACCACAAAGCGAGACCCTGTCTCAAAAAAAAAAAAAAAAGCTTCAGGGATGTATCCCCAAACCTAGACCTAAGAAAGTCCCCAGGTCATTCTAGCCCATCCCCTAGCTTTAATGCTCCCACGTTATATGATCGGTAAGTCTCCTCTCAGCTCTAAAATGCTATCATCTTGATTTCTCATAGCCTTGTCAAGGATTTTTGGATATCCAGACTTCTAGACCAGATACATAAGTTCTGGAATTAGACCCCTCTGATTCAAAATGTATTTTTACATTTAATTGTTGTGCACTCTTGACAAATTGCTTCTATAGTTTGTGCGCCAGGTTCTCATCTGTGTAATGAAGATGATAACCAGAGCTACTCTCATAAAATTGTTATGGAAATTAAATGATCACTAAGAAGTGTGTCAGCTAAGCGGCATTTCCGGTCATCACTCGATCATTCCCCTTCTTACTGAGGTCGTCCTTGGCCACTTGATCCCACACTCTAGCCCACTCCCACCATCCCCTGCTTCCCCTCCTGCTTTATTGTTCTCCTTTGTAATTTTTTCTTACTGAAATACTACATATTTTACTTGTTGCTTCATTTACTATCTCCTTCCACAAAGATGGAATATTTTTGTCCATTTTGCTATAAGCTGTATCTCCAGTGTCTGGCATAAGGTCTGGAGCATTATAAGGAGTCCCTCAAAAACACTGATATTAATATTATTATTTCAACACAGTTTGATCAAAACCTTCAGTTTCAATACTTTCTGTCTCAAACTGTGCTTAGGTCTTATTCTGTGTTCTACTTTGTTTCCTATCTAAAATGTCCTTCTGAATAAAGTTGGCCCAGTTTAATTTCTGTTTATATTCCAATTCTTCAATATTCCTAATTTACATTTCTGGTTCCCTGAATCTATATAGTATTTACTATTTATACCATACAATTCAGCACTTAATTATCATGATTCAGTGTCACTGAGGTAAAACACCTCTAACTAACTTACTGAAAAAGGCCACATCATTTACACAGTAAAAATTCCATAAGAAAGAGGCTTCACAAGAAACACAGGAAATCTTACCATTAAATACTCATGTTGTTTCAAAATAATAGAGATGGCACTTTACATTTTACAAAGTACTTTTATAACATCTTCCTAGTTTTCATCAGGTAATCTCAAAAACCATCATCTCCTTTCTCTCAATTTTCCAAGAAATGTTTAAGCAAACTATGAAGAGCAGATTTCTGCAGGAGAGAAAAATAAGAAATCAAAAAGCAGATAACAGAAGAATGTAATGACCCAAGAAGTCAGCTGTGATGTCACAGATGGAACAAAACTGACTCGCTTATCCCTGTCCCCTAGCCAAATGGGCCTGCAAGACTTGTCATGCGTCCCGTGCTGTGGTCCAGGCAAACACTGCCAAGTGATCAGAGCTGGTAGAGAAGGGCAGACCCACCTGCCGCGCTATAGTAGAGCTAACTACGATCATCTGTCTTCTGAAAACACAGGAAATGATCCTAAGAAATTGTAAGTGACTTGTCCGGATGCATACATGGTGCCAGAACCAAAGCCGCAACAAGCCTCTAAACTCTGCATTCAGAACTCTATACCCCTTCTTCATCCATTTCTGAAATTCAGCATTAAAATTTGCATTTTAAAGTAATCAAAACATGAAAAGCAGGCCTGTGACGGGGAGTTTTATATTAACGCTCATGAATGTGATGCTGAAATGAAAAATGACAGCTTGGAGTCAGTTGACAGACAGAGCTGCTCAGCCTGTTATTTTCCAGTTCAATTTATTTACCTAAACTGAGACTGTGCCGTGACTGGAAATAGACAAAACAGATCATTTTAGTTCTGCTGTCCTAGAAAAAGAAAGGGAAAATAGTCTTCATTAACAGGAACTGGGCTCAAATCCAGTCCTGAAATAATGAATTATAGAGCCAACTCTTTAAAGGTAACTTTTCCCTCAATAATTGCAAAGCATTATTTTAAATATAACTTCATGACTAAATTTAAATTTCTGGAAAATACACAGATTTGAAAGCATATGAAGAAGAGCTGAAGGAGACAAGCATCTATCTTTCTATAAATGATGACTACTCCCTCACCCAGAAAATTATGCTCACATTTTAGTATTATAATTTTTTGTGAAGAATTGTAATTTTCCAAAGAGCCACTCTCCACATCATAATTTCTAAACACTACAATCACTTTCTTATTGCAGTTAGAATGAAACTGACTTGTCAAATTTTACCTCGCCAACTGGTAATTCTATCTTGATTGCTCTCATTTTTAGGCATGCTATAATTGAAGCTGCTTTTTGAGATAAACCGTCATCTAATATAGTTAGAAATTGCCTCTGGCACTGTCTGCATTAACCAAGGAAACTTGGATGACAATTGAGAGTTCCGTTACTTCCCAGAGTTAGTCCATTTCATCAACTACGCTACTTAGTTACAAGGTACCAGCAGTGGGTCCACAGCAAATCACGTGAAAGTGAGTAGACGCCAAGGAGGAGATGGCAGCACTACCCACAAGCACGCTCTCCTCAGCAGGCACCCCAGGCCAGAGAGGATACTGGCACAGCCACTCAAGTCCAGTATCGATGCTGCCTCTGCTACAAGAAGATCTTATCACCTGGACATACACAGCCACAATCCCAGGGGGCCGCAGAATGATCCAGCCACAAATTCATGCTTGCCGAGAGACCCCGGATAGTTAGAGCGAGTCTCACCAGCACCACTTCTGCTTAGTCAGCAGAGATCATTGTGCGTTATGAATTGAATTGAGCAGAAAAACGAAACCAGAGTTCTGGTCAGTCCTCATCTAAGCACGAATTCTTTAGACAAACAGGGTACTTGTGACTTCTAAAAAGTGGACCAGTGTTTCCTGAAGAGTGGCTTGTAGAACACTAGAACACTCTGCTTTCTGACCTGATTGTTCCAAAAATTCAGAGATCACTTCCACCTTATCACATTACTGAATCACTTCTTCAGGCAACACACTTATTTGTCTGGAGAAAAGTTGATAAATTTAATAAGCAGAAATGTTTTTAGTTGAAATTTCAGACACTGAATTCCAAACCCTACTGGATTTCATAATATCCCAAATCTATCTAAAAATTATTGTGTGCTGGTTAAAAAAACACAACAGAAAAAAGTAAATTTGATAACTGAGACGAATTACTATAGAATTGCAGTTTTCTCCCTTCCCAGCTTTGTGACCCTGAGCCGATTACAGAGGTACCTCAGTTTGTGAACCGAGCTCATTCCACACTTCTGGGGAAGACGGCTGCCTTCACGTGTGTGCACGGAAGATAGCCACAGTCATGTTCATCTCTTCACGGGGAATTCATAAACAAAAGCAAAATACTGCCACATTTTGAACCGAGGTATTATTGTACTTCATATTTCTTACCCAGCTTTTCCTTTTGTAAAATCATCACATTGAAACATTTTCTGTACTCTGAGCACAGGAACACAGAGAAAGTACCCTAAAATGCTTGCCCTGTTATTGAAACCAAACATTAATTTTCTTCTCCAGTACCATTTTACTAGCAAAAAAATGTTAAAATAATTTTAAACAGAATACATGGTTTAAAATCTTTTAAAATGGGCCAGGGACGCTGCTAGGTGGTACAGCAACTGCCTGGCAAGCGTGCGGTCCTAAGTTTGATCCCTGGTACCCACAAACAAACAAAAACAACAATAAAGAAAGAAAGAAGTAGGGGGCAGGGGGCTATAGGGATGGCAGGGGAAGGGAAAAATGAGAATCAAATGTGTTGCACACTGATATAAACCCTCAATGTTGAATGTGATCATTGTGTATATATAAAATGTACCAATAAAATCAATTTTTAAAAAATAAAAATAAATGAAAAAAATAAAATTTTGAAAATTACAATCTTTTTTTATTTTGCAGTAGTTTGTATTGTTAATTTAAACCATGTATTATTCATGTAATTGTATATGAAGTCTGAATGAATTATAACTAAGTCATCAGGTTGAACAAGAATATGCTGCAATTTTCCAAGAATATGCTGCAATTTTATTTCCCCTCTAATCAATCCCACTATGGTAAAATATACAGAAGGAGAATCTATCCTTCTTCAGTTGAATGACTGCAGTGTTTTATGGCCTCTTTTCTATGGAGTCCACCCTACTTGTGTTAGGTAACATGCATCCCCCAAAGTATTTCTCCTTGTTCATCTTCCACAGCCTGCTTATAGACTCTAATATTGCACTATAACACAATGTATGGTGTCAAAGGCAAATATATGTGGTCCTGTGAAAGAAGACCAAGAAGAAAGCACATTTGATGCACCTGAGAGAATAAGCAGAGACAGCCTTTTGGCCAAGAATGACAGCAGGCCTGTCCATCTGTCTATCATTAGACTGAGTTGTGCCCACTACTTATCAACAGGAGGTGGCCATGTGGGTATCACACCAAAATAGAATTTATACCATTGGGAAGATAAGATGAGGAGGGAGGAAAATAATTAACCATTTGAGCATCAGTTTCTAGCTCAAGATGATGTATACATGAATTTCTGCTTATTTCTTTTTTTTTTTTTTTTGAAATCTTTATTGGTAAATTACATATACTCATCATGATTGCACTCCATAATGGGGATGTGTACCAGTATAAGACACAACTTAATTCTCATTTTTTTCCCATAGCCCTACCCACCCTACCACCCCCCTATTTACAATTTGTTTGCTTTCTTTTTTGTTATAATCTCATTATTTTTCCTCCTTCACCCTATTTTACTTTAAGCATTTTCTATTTCACAATATATAATATATAATTCTAGGACTCATTTACATCTTTATTTTCTCATACTACAGAAAAGATGCGACATGTACCTTTCTGTGACCTATTTCTTTCACTTATGAGGATATCCTCAAGGTATATCCATTTAAGTATAAATGATTCAAACATCATTTTTTATGGCAGAGTAATACTCCATTCTGTAGAAGAACCACAACTTTTTTATCCACTCTCCAGTTGATGGACATTTGGGTTGTTTCCAAGATTTAGTAATCACAAACTGAGTTTCTATAAACATGGGTGCACAGGGCCGGGGATATAGCTCAGTGGTTCCGGCGCCTGTATTGCAAGCGCAAGGACCCGGGTTCAATCCCCGGTAACCACATAAAAATACTGGGTGTGGAGACTCACCCCAGTGGCAACCAATACCACATACCAGTGCTGGGCGTGGTGGCTCACGCCTGTAATCCCAGCACTCGGGAGGCAGAGGCAGGAGGATTGCTGTGATGTGAGTTTGAGGCTGAGCTGAGGGCCAGCCTAAACCACAAAGCGAGACCCTGTCTCAAAAAAAAAAAAAAAAAAAACAACGGGTACACATATGTCACTGTGATATGAGTCTTTTAATTATTTTGTGTATTTCTGACACACAGTTTAAAAAATCTTTTTTCATGCTTTTCTTCACGCTTTAAATGTTTCTGGATGTTTGAGTTCTGGATGGCTCACGTTGACACAAAGAATAATTAACTCCTTTAGGAACTCCGCGTCATGAGGGGGACAGAGTTACAATACAGCAATGAGATAAATGCTGCTGCACATACAATATAGTATGGGAATCCAAAGAAAGAAGTAATTAGCTATGAAGAACAATGATAATTTCATAAATGTGTAGGTTATCTTCTCTATAATATTCCAGCGTTAGTATATGTGCTCAAGAAATCAAAAAACAAAGTAGAACAGAAAGTCCAGGGGGCCTTTCTGTAGAGAGGGAAAAATTCTATTACCTTTAACTTCCTTTACTGTACTCTGTAGGTATGCCTGTTTAAATTTTTGTTATTCTAACCTTCCTAATGACATCTAAACTGTCCCATTTCTACAATGCCAGTATGTTTGAGAATGTGACCATCTGCTGGTCACAAAGTAAATGTAGAAGTACACACAGATGCAGCTGTAGAGATAAACAAATGAAAAATAGTTTCTTGTTTCTGGAAATACTATTTATAGTGTAATTCTTAAATTTCACAATGACATTTGCTTTCTAGGCAATATCCCAGTAGGAAAGGATTGGCATTTAATAAAATTATGATGCTAACACAAATAAGTCCTCCAAATGCTTTCAGACATGCTATAAAGATTTAAACAGAAGAAACAAAGAATGAACTGAAGCACTTCAATATAAAATAACATAAAAAGCCTGGAAACCATCCACATAAAAATCCTATTTAAGGGCCGGGGACTTAGCTCAGTGGTTCTGGCACCTGCTTGCAAGTGCAAGGACCCAGGTACGATCCCCAGTAATCACATACAACAGTGCTGGGTGTGGAGCCTCATGCCCACCAGCAATCAGAACCACATACCACAGTTCGGGGTGTGGTGGCTCACGCCTGTAATCCCAGCAATCAGGAGGCAGAGGCAGGAGGGTTTCTGTGAGTTCAAAGCTGAGCTCAGGGCCAGCCTGAACTACAAAAGCGAGACCTTGTCTCAAACAAAACAAAACAAAACAAAACAAAACCTACTTAAACAGTTTGAGAAGTAGTGGCATTAACTATTCTCTGAAAGTTTGGTAGAATTCAGCAGTAAAGCCATCAGGACCAGGACTTTTCTTTGTCAGTAGGTTTTTAATTACAGTTTCAATTTCACCAATTGATATTGGAGAGCTTAGCATTTTATATCTTCTTCATTCAACTTTGGAAGTTCATAGGTGTCTAGGAATCTATCCATTTCTTCTGTTTTCCATCTTATTAGAGTACAGATTGTCAGAGCAGGTGTTTATTTTCCACGGAATTTCTGCTGGATCTGTAGTAATGTCTCCCTTTTCTTTCCTGATTTCATGGATTTGAGCCTTGTCTTTCCTTTGATAAGGTTGGTTAAGGGTTTGTTAATTTTGTTTATCCTTTCCAAGAATCAACTCTTTGATTCATTGATTTTTTGCATTGTTCTCTTAGTCTCCACTGCATTCATTTCTGCTCTAGTCCTTATAATTTCCTCTTTCGTATGAACTTTGCATTTATCTTGCTCCTTTTTCTCTAGTAGTTGGAGCTTCAGCATTAGGTTGTTTATTTGAGACTACTCTGTTTTCCTAGTATGAGGTTTCACTGCTATGAATTGCTCTTGTAGAACTGCTTTTATTGTGTCCCATAGGTCCATGTATGTTGTACTGGCACTGGCATTTAATTGTAGAAACTGTTTAATTTCTTCTGTGACCCATTGGTTGCTCAAGAGACTGTGGGGAGAAAGGAGCCCTTCTCAACTGTGGGTGGGAATGTAGAGTGGTGCAACCACTGAAGGGATCAGTGTGGAGATTCCTTAAAAAACTAGGACTCATGGTCTCATTTGATCTTGCTATTCCCCTGCTAGATATATATACAAAACAATTAAAAGACTCATACCATAGCGATATATATGCACCCATGTTTATAGCAGCTCAAATGCCCATCAACAGGTGACTGGATAAAGAAGATGTGAGGGTTTTTTCCTAAAATGGAATATTATTCTGCCATAAAGAATGATAAATTTGAGTCATTTATATGCAAATGGATGTACCTTGAGGACACACTCATAAGTGAAATAAATAGGGCACAGGTGGGTAAATACCATATCCTTTTTTTGGTATGATAAATTAAAGGTATAAATGAATTCCATAATGTATGATAGATAATGTGAAACAGGAAGAAAATGTTCAAAAGGAAAAGGGAAAAGAGGGTGAAGCAAAGTAAAGAAGGGAAAGAAAAACTTTGATAGTAAAAGAAAAGGAAACAAAGTTTATGTATATCGCAGGTGAGAAGTTGTAGGAAAGCCAAGGGAATAGGAAAAAAATGACAATTGAGATGTGTCACATACTGGTACAAACTCTCAATGTTGAATGTGATCACAATGCATATATAAAACATACTGATAAAATCAATTTTTAAAAATTCTATTTAAATGTCTATGACTTTGTCGCTAACACATGACTTTGGACACTCATATCTATTTCACATGAAAATCAGTGATCCTCGCTGAGACAATTCTTGGGACTAAATCATTGTCAAATCTCATCTTAGTTATCTCTGCCTTTAGCCTTTCTGTTTGTTGTCCCTGGCCCACACATCACCCTGGAGTTCTATGTATAAAGATACAGGAGTTCCCCTCCACGAGCTCAGGAAAAACAGAACAAGGCCTGTTCATGAGTGGACTGTGAGGAAGCTGGCTCCAAGTTCCAGCACCTGGCTCATCAGGACCAGGGTCTGCCTGAAGAGCCACTCAGGAAAAGAGCCACACTCTCCCCACGCTGTCCTGATGTCCTGCCCTGGACGCCATCAGTACTGAAGGACTCTACCCACTGGTGATTTCAGAAGAACATGGTCACACTGTTACCACGACAGAGATGTATATCAAAAAAGCAGCCTAGTGCAGAGCGAGGCAGCTTTCACAGACAAGTGTGTTGGTGTTCCAGCACCCCAAGTGCTCAGCAGTGCTGCAGTCGTAAGCAAAGCTTTGCACTTCAAGCACCGTCAGTCACTGTAGTCATATTTTAGTTTCATATCACATAAGCTAATCTACCACAATACAGTAGTTCTAGCAATTCTACTTCAAATGTACGTAACTATTTGTAATACACTTTGGAACTTTTCTGTGAACAATAATGAAAATAACCATTTATTAAGTATATACAGATGACTTGGGTTCTCTGCCATTTTAACTTTTACCTCAGTCTGTAAAATAATTACTTTTATTGCCTTTTACAGACAATCGAATAGGCCTCTGTCTTAAGCATGAGTATGTTAGTAACACTGGTGTTTTAAATTGGTCACTACCCAGAATTCAGCCCCCCTGGAGGCAGAGGCTGTGACGCAGACTTCCCTTTACCACAGGCACAGGTGAGCCAGGCCCCTGTCAGCGCCACCCCACAGAGCACAGTGTGTTTGCACTCCTCAGGGGCATGGGCACAGCCAGATGCATACCTGGGCTCTCATGTGAGAGTTCATTAGATGGAACTTAAGATCCTACTCTTAGGAACTCTTTTAACCTTTTTAATACACCTACCCTAAAATCAGAACTTTTAGCTTTAAGCTATATACTCTCTATTTTTCACCTGAATTTAGAGTTAAGTCACATTTTTTCAGAGTGAGAGGATACGTTTTCCTTCATTAAGAAATAGAGTTTCCCATTAAGGAAAATGGTTTTCACTTTTAATAGGTATTTAGTAAGTAATTAGCTTTTCAAAAGTCAAATAATAAGTTTGAAGAGGGTAAAAAGATAGATAGAACATGGTCTGTGCTCTCAAGGAGCTTACTGTCTACAGAGTCAGAAATACATAGTTTCAGAGCCAAGTCTGAAGCAGAGACATGGGCAGCCTGCGCAAGAAACAAGTTAGGCAAACAGGTGCTCTCTGAGGAGCCCACTCTGGCCAGGGCCCGCAAAAGTCAGGTGACTAAAATAAGAATCATCTAGAGAAGATGCTAAAATGAGTAGATTCTGACGCTAGCAGCAGACACAAAAGGAGGTGGCACAAAATAAAGGGAACAGTTTAGAATTTACAAGAGCTGCCTGGTAAAGCTCTCTACAGACAGCACAGTCCTTAGGGTAGAGGGAGTGTTTCGCTTCTCAGGTGGCTTACAAGGAAACAACTAAGAGCCCCACCAATGGCCGAAGCCTGTAATCTCAGGCACGCAGCTGAAGCAGGAGGATCTCACATTCAAGGGCCGCCTGAGCAACTTACTAAGACCCTATCTCAAAAATAATAATAGTAATAATATAATGGGGACTGAAGACCTGGCTTGGTGCTTCCTGTATCCAGACTCTAGTACCACAAAAGAAAAAAAGTATTGAGAGCCACAATGTCTAACATTCTTCAGTTTTTCAGCTCCTAATGACACCTTACAGTACATTCATTTTTCCATTTGTCCTTATCAAACCAGACAAACATCTGACGCCAGAGTGGAGACCCAGGCCAGATGTAGTCCAGGACTTAACGTTAGCAGGTGATTACCTTCATCACTCATTAAGAGGCTGTCTCTCCAAGGGCCTGAATCACTGCACACTTGTGTTGTTTAAAGAGGAGTCTGTGATAAAAACAATCATGAAGACGGTTATCGAAAACAAATGATCTTAACTTAAAACACACACACATACACACACACACACATACACACACACACACACACACAGATTACTTTCTATGATTTATGCTCTTTAAAACCTGGGAGAATTCATCTAAGTCTCCTCTACACATAAAATCTGAAACTATCTGCTTTCTTTTGAGAAGCTGTGTTTCTCCCTCTTTTTTAACTAAAATAAAATTCAAAGAGCACAATTTGTGAGTTTATCTTAGCCTTTGTTCTTCAGCTGTTCACAGTGCCTCTGTGAAAGATGTGCAGCCAGGGGATGCTCCCGCCTCCTCCACCCACACGTGCCTTTGTTGAGCATTCACATTTGCAGTTCTATGTTCTCCTGCAACACTTACGGACACACTGAGTACCGTATATGGCATTTTTATGTTGGGTCTAGCACTTTACTTGTGTTTCAGTTTTAGTAGGAATGTCTTTCCTATTGACCATACATCATGTTATTTTATAAAAATTTAAGTTACAAAGAGAGCATTTTCTAAATGAACGGGTAAAGCTACCTTATTTTACCATATAGAAACCAATTATAAAAATTGTTCCTTTAGTACTTTTCCTATGTGTGCTTTTTAACTTTCTACTTGCAAATAATTTTAAAATTCTAAAAGTCACAAAAAATAAAGTTAGCATATTCTCTTTGCTTCCCTCTACCCTTAACATGGTAAGACCTTTCATATCTAAATCTTCTAAGTACAAACATTTTGACAAAGTTGAAATCACAGTCTGTTCATTGCTGTCTATGTATAATACTGTCTTTTTATATTACTTAAAAATCTTCAAAATATCATCATGTCCAACCCATACTATATCAATTCATACTGTACTTAACTATTTCCACATCGATGAATGTTAAAATTGCTGGATTTTTTCCCGTTATTCATAGCTTCCATCAACATAAATTACTGCAGATTTTTTAGTCTACTAATTTCATAGGCCAAGAAATATTTGCACATGTGAAATTGCTTTTTAATTATTATTGAAAGTGAACATTTTGAATGCTAATCGGTCATTTTTATTTCATCTTTCATAAATTATTTAATGTAGTTATTAGTTTCTGAATAGTTTCTGAATGTCTGTAAGGTTTACATAATTTGGAAATATTAAGCTTTTGATTGTTAGTTTTTATTGCTTGATATTTGATTTTGAATTACTTTGTTCTCATTTTGATAATCTAAAACCACTTTTCAATTGTAAATATATATTTTATGGTACTGTAAAATATATTTTATCATAGTATTTGAATGACATACTCATAAAAATAAGACCTCCATTTCCACTTTATCAAACTGAGACCCACTAATCACTTACTATTTGAAGGTGTGGGAATTATAAGAATTTCTTTTTCTTTTCTTTTTCTTCTTTGAGGACTTTCTTTCATTAATTTGCATACTATTCAAATTCAACAAAAACTATAGTAGCTATAAAAGCTTAAAGGGGGAATTCCTACTTACAATGAGATGGGCTTCCTTACATACTAAAAAGCTTATCAAAGGCTGGGCATTTAGCTCAAGTGGTGCTGTGCCTACTTTGGAAGCATAAGAGCCTGAGTTCAATCCCTGGTACCACAAAATAAATGTTTATCAACGTGTCATTTGCATTTATGTTCTCCAGCAGTAAATATTTACACTACATTAATGTCTTAGAAGTACTTGTAATGAAACTAAAAACTAATTTCTTTTCTGTTGTCACCCCTTGCAAGCTGAGAGCTGTATTCCACTTCTTACCATCAAATTGCTTGAATGCCCCTGTATGCTAGGAATGTCCTCTGAAATCATGTTTCAACACACAGTGGTAAGAAGACTTAGTCTCATTTTATATATATATACATTTTTTTTTTTTTTTAGGTTTTTTGAGACAGGGTCTCGCTTTGTGGTTCAGGCTGGCCCTGAGCTCAGCCTCAAACTCACATCACAATCCTCCTGCCTCTGCCTCCCGAGTGCTGGGATTACAGGCGTGAGCCACCACACCCGGCACTGTGGTATGTGGTACTGGTTGCTGCTGGGTGTGGGTCTCCACACCTAGTATTGTTACGTGGTTACCAGGAAATCGAACCCGGGCCCTTGCGCTTGCAAGACAGGCGCCAGAACCACTGAGCTAACTCCCCGGCCCTTTTTTTTTTTTTTGAGACAGGGTCTCGCTTTGTAGTTCAGGCTGGCCCTGAGCTCAGCCTCCAACTCACATCACAGTAATCCTCCTGCCTCTGCCTCCCGAGTGCTGGGATGACAGGCGTGAGCCACCTCGCCCGGCTCTCATTCTATAATTTAAAGCCCAATTTTTCTCTATTCCACTAGTTCAGTGCTCACTTCGGCAGTTGATCATATTATTCAGATAAGAATCAAAATAAAATCCTCACAGAATGACTAACCTAAAAATTAATAAAATATATTGGAAGCCCACTTTCTGAGATTTAGTCGTTTTTTAAGTGGTTTACTATGAAGCAACGATACTAAGTAATTTAGGCAATTTTGCTAGTAAACATTTTTCAGAGAGTTGAGAGCAGGAAGAGAGGGAGAAGGATGGATGCAGGATTTCTTAGAAATTTCCGCCTGACGGACAGACACGTTTTATGAAGGAGTGAAGTGCCCACCTTCGGACACAGTTAACCCTGAGATACGTGCAGCTCAGTCTGGATAAACCTACATTGAGACTTTTTAAGCATATTGCTTTATTTTTATAAATTTCTATTTCTCACTTGCAAAAGGGGAGTATTAATGGCCTCTACCTAAGACGATGGTTGTGGAGATGAAATTAGATATGTGACATGAAGTTGCCAACAGTTTTAGTGTAGCCTTTGTCCTGTTACTGCGCTCTTCCGTTGGTGGCCTCTCTGTCCCTCCTAGCGCCTGCAGGTGCACGGCGGACCTAGGAGGCAGGTTTTGCCTGAGGTCCTTCCAGTTTCCTCTGGCTTGCTACAGCTAGCATGCCCACAAATGGCCACACATGAGCTGCTCTGACAGAGAGGACCTGGCCGGCAGAAGACACGCTTGAGATCACTTCGCCAGGCAAGTGCGGGCCTGTGGTGGAGAAGGCACACTGGGCTCCGACACTGCATGACAGTTTCCTTATTAAAAGCATTCACCTCACTTTCTGCTAACTTTCTACTTCCTCAGCATCCTCCAGTCCTCATTTCCCCCAAGCTTCCTTTCCTATGGGGAATAAAATGTGCTGACAGGATGACAGGAGTGTTCTAGTCTACTTGGCAGTTAATTTCCTCATAGAGACTTGTAAATTAATGTTCTGGCCTATAATCAGACTCTTGTAGATTCAGTTAGAAAGAATCAATTTGCCTGGGCCTGCTAAGCTCTGGGGGACCGTGTGATAATCCAGTTTCTGAACCTGAAATCATATCACACCCTGCATGCTCAAGGATGATGTAATAAGCCCACAGTGTGACCCAGACTGGAATCAGCTATTCAGATTCAACACTTAACAATGCACGGAGTTCTGAACAATGAGTCAGTGGATATTAAAGCACATGGAATATGTTAGGCTCTCAATTATAGAGTGTAATTTTTATTTTTTTTAAACTTCATGTCACACACAGGGAAATAATTCTAACTTGAAATTTTCCTGATGAACCAAAAAGATCTTCACATTCCATTACAATCTATTCCTAAAGCTCCTTCCTCAAAAGGCCTCTCTTTGTAGTGTATTCTCATTGGGAAGACTACCTTTTCTAATTCGCTGCTTCTGTAGATTAGTCCTCTGTAGTGCTTAGAGAAAATATTTCTGGAGTAAAATAATATCTGAGAATAGCCTTATATATTCTGAGGAACGATTTTTTATGGACTCTGTCCTTGGGCAAGTCACATAACCTTTCTATATCTCTGCATCGCTTAAATCAGTAGCTACATCTCACCAGCCTACTCTACAGTATCTTTTGTTGCACCTTCCATCCCTAATATGTAAAGCCTATATCGACTACTTACCCTTCAGTATTCAGTATTCAGTAGGCACTACTAACATTTTTGTTAAATGACTGAAAATAAGTATTTTAAGACTACATTTTACTCACAGATCTCATAAGCCCATTTTGACAATAAAAAAAGCGGAAATCAGTCACTAACTTGCTATACAAAACAGTTTAAAGTTCTGGTTTAAGGAAATACAACCAAAAATTCACTGATCACAGATTGAGAATAGACTTTCATGCAGGTTATTTAGAAGCCAAGCTCAACATGGTATGATGGGCCGGTGAGTGACTGCATTAATCAATTGATTGATGAAAAACTTCGTTCATACGAAAATATATACTGTTCATTTTTTTTTTTTCAAAACAAACTTCCTGATTTTTTCCCCTTTTCATTTTGGACTTTTATGTCCACTGATTGCTCAGGAAATTGTGCTCCCAAAAGCTGATCTAAGAAATCTCTCCATCTTGAACTTCTATCATTCTTTAAAATAATGACACATTTTGGTGAGGATCCCTTTCCACAGTCCAGGAGAGATGTCTCTGGCTGCAGGTCTTGGATTTCACAGTGTCCTATTTGTTCTCTAGAAGTTAGCTTCTTTTTTTATCTAGTTCATATTTGTGGCCATGTAGTTTTTATATATGATAACTTTCCTATTCCTTTAACCTTTGCTAATAAAAGTTAAACAGAGTAGAAGGATTTTTTAAAATTTTTATTTAAATCTATCACAACTACCATATAGCAGAAACCAAGACAATACCTCAAACATCAACATATCAAGTCAAAAATGAAAATAGTTGGACTTATAGAAGGTTTTTTTTTTTTTTTGGTCTTTTATAATAAAACTCATGTTTTCCAGAGAAAAGTACAGTACATTTATGATTTATTTTGCTTCTTCATTTCTCTACAATCACTGCAGCTTAAATAAAATTACTTATATTTTGTGGACTTCAGTTTTTTTCAGCTCAACTGGTTCAGTTTTTCAAGTATTACTGACTAAATGCTGGGAGCCAGGCAATGTACAGTGTTCTCAGGAACCAAAGATTAATAAGACACATTTTTAACCTTTGAGAAGTTTGCATCAAAATAACTATTTTAATTACTCTTTCAAGGTCTCTGCCCCTACAGTTACTATAATCAAAGAGATTTTAATTTTACCACTTATGTAGTTGGAGCTTTAATAAGAGATATCAGTGATTTAAGATGTTTGAAAAATCACGAGGCTAACTAAAGCTGGACAAAAATAACAGTACAGTCTCATAAACACAATAATAGAAACGTGTTCACAGAGCTTCCTCACATTTGTCCTGGTTCTCCTAAGGCAAGAGGGTGTGACTTAGGCAGCAAGAATTAGGAAAGGGGGGAAAACAGGGAAATGAAGGACAAGCAAAAAAAATCTTCCTTATATACTTGATTGGCTTCTCACACAAGTGGCTGGACATTCTGTTTATAGAAAACCCTGATAATCTCTCAGAGAGCAGGAACCATTAATTCATTACTACTGTCCCCCACTTTAGCAGGGATGGTCCATCAAACCTCAGCCCCTGCAATTCAGGCTGCACATGCTCTGCTAATGAGCAAAACCCCTCAGAGGCCCTGTGCTCCTTCGCATCGTAAGTCCTGAGGGACAGAGAGAAAAAGAGAAGCAAGAACTGCCAAGCTGTAAGGCAAGGCTCTGTCAGCTTATGCCTACGGAAACTGGACAGCAACACCCCAGAAATCGTCACACAATTGATCATATTCTATTCTGTTCCACTTCCGTGCCTTACATGGGTTCCACAGCTAACACACATGCCAGAACCTATCAAGCTGTTAATTTCAAATGGGTGTAGTTTAGCCAATTATACCTCAATGAAATGAGTTTTAAAACTATTAAAAGGAATCATGAAAAATGAGATGGAGAAATAGGTTACAGCTCAATGATCTGCATTTGAACTTAAATTTCTAACATTAAACATATGATGAAAATATCACTGGGTTGGAATGCTGACAGCGGCTGATGCTGAGTGCCTACTCGGAGCCAGTCACTTAGGTAAGCTTCATTTCATCTTCACATAAGCCTTCTGAAGTGCACAGTGGCCACAGTCCCAAGTCACAGATGAGGAAACTGAGATACAATGAGAAATGTATCCAACTATAATTAAGTAACAGAAAACCCAGCTTCAGTGGCTTACACAAATAATTGTTATTACACTTTTAAAGCAAAAAGAGTGCTGGAGGCAGGCTACTCAGATCTCTTTTAGCTGCTACTCACAAGAACAAGGACAGAAGGGCTTCTCCTCTTTTTGCTGTACCCGGCATGACGTGCTTTCCATTTAACCATTATCTGATAGTTGCTGGGCTTTCAGACATCATAGGGTTCATAATGGAAAACAGAGAAAGACTGAAAGAAAGTCAGAGTCTTTCCTAGTTTCCTTGGGGCCCCACCCAATAGGATTTTAGTTATTTGTCATCTGTGATAATTGTGTCACGTAGCCACCCTCAACTGGAAGAGGGTTAAAGAAAAGGAGAAGGTAGATGGCAGAGAGAGAAGCTAACCAATCATTTCCACGGCTGCTACTGTGGTAGGCTCAGGATTCGACACTGATTTATTACCCAAGCCTGTGCTACTAACCATGAATAAAGCTCTCTAAATTCTCCCAAAAGGCATCTTAATATGCCAAGCTGAAAGAGGAAATCTCATCCCGAGAAAAAATGAATTTGACATAATATGAATACTACAAGAGGCATGTAGATATTTGACACATTAATTTCTTATCTTTGGGGAGAGCAAGTGTAATTGGAAAAGAAGGGGAGAAAGGAAAAACTGAACACAGAGAGCGGGATGGTGACCTATAGATTAGCTTCCTACTGTTTTATCAAATGACTTCGCCTCTTGTCTAGGTGGTGCCACACCTAGCAACATCTCAGAGTCTCCTCAGCTGCTCTGTTAGGATGACTTCCATGTTCTGCACTGTTATCTGGGTGGGAGGAGGATGCAAGGTGGGCAGAACACCACCTCTAAGAACATGAACTTTTGGAAGTATGAAAGAAAGAGAAAATTTAGAAGGCACAAGTGTTTCCAAAGTATTCCTGATGCCAGTTAGTGCCAGCATGAGATCAAGTCTGCACACATTCACTCGGCACATACCTGGGCAGAGAAGTCTGATCAATGAGAACGCAAACTATTTATTTGCTCAACAGTTCAAAAACTATGAAAAGGATTTTGTCAGTTATAAAAAGTTACAGGTATTAATTGCAAGATTTGACTCAATATAGAACTTGAGGTCAGGAAGCCAAATCACTTTTCAGGTCTAAATTATTAAAGCTTCATCAAAGAGTAGCTCATTCTAAAAATGTATGGATAAAGCAGCAGCCATATATTGACCTACTCAGTCATGTACTGTTCTAGTTTAGAGATGAACTAAAGCACAATCACTATTCAAAACAAAACAAAACAAAAAATACCCTCGTTAGTGATGATAATGTAATGAATGCTATAATAAACTTGTAAGATTGACACAACAAATGTCCTTCAAATTCTGATTTCTCTCCCATTTACATTTCTCATTTTAATTCCTCCTTTAGAACAAACAGTGTGATAACTCTGCAAGATGACAAGTAATAACAAAAGCACTGAGAAGTTTTCACAGGCACAATTTTAAAACATGTTCTTTAAACTAGGCGTGGAGGAGGTACACTCCTGTAAGCCCAGTACTCTAGGAAGCTGAGGCAGGAGTTACAAATTTGTGCCCAGCCAGGGCAACTTAGAAATTCAGCAGGCTCCAGTATTAAATAAAAAATTAAAAAGGACTGGAGTTGCAGCTCAGTGACAGTATATGTTACTAATGCCTTAAACTGTACCACACACAAGCTGTAGTTCTGATAAATGACTCCTAATAAGTTCGTAGTAAACATTTCCTAATAAGTCCTAAAGTTCTGACTAGCCAGGTGGAAATCACGATGAACAGAGAAAAGGAAGCAGAGCTGGGACAGAGTAGTTAGTTATACACAGATATGGACAGCAGAACAATCTAAATGCTGGCGATCACAACAAGCGAAAGCTCAGAGCTGGAATGCAGATGGGCTGTGAGTTGGCTGGGTCACAAAAAGGACACTGAGCTCCAGGCCCTGGTCTGGCACTCGGGACATTAGGTCAGGAGTGCTGAGTAGGACACTGAGACTTTGATCCAGTGACTAAAAGTAGAAAGTGACGAGTGTTCAGTAACAGGTAGGAATACTCACAATAATCCTAAATCTTGACTTTATAAATTATGAGCAAGATGCTAAAGCCTTGACGAACACAAGAAATCAACAAAATGTCAATATATTACTGTGAAGAGAATGGGTGGGGACTGGCTTCTGGACATCCCCAACTCAAAGGGCACTTTTAGGTTCTATGATACAAACAGCATGAGAGAGTAAGAAGCACTCCTCCTGAAAAACTCCTTGGGAAAATACCCTTTTGGAAAAACCAGGCCTCTGAAATGGAGGGAAACCAGAGGAGGAATCAAGTCATAGACTGAGGAGGAGAAGGTGTTAATCCCGGGCCCTGTGAAAATTAAGTGAAATGCATGATGGAACGTGCATGAAGCACAAAGGAGTGAATGGCACATTCAAGAGGCCTGGTACGGTTTGCACATCTGTGTCCTTCTAAACTTCACGTGGAGGGTCAGCCACCTCTGTGACACGGTCAGAGGTAGCATCTCAAGAGGGTGATTCAGTCATTGCAGTCCCATGCTCATGAGACTGGGGACTTTTTTTTTTTTTAAAGCTTCACACACTGTTCTTTCTGCTCTTCTGCCACAAAGGACCACCTTGGGGGAAAGCAAGATCTCGCTGGCAATGACGTTCCAGCAACCTTGATCTCAGACTCCCTCGCCCCCGGAACTATCAAAAAGTAGTGACTTCTGTTTAAGCTGCCCAGTCATATATTTTGTTGTGGAGGCCAAAAGCAACTAGGATAAAGCAATGGGAAGGAAAGGTAACTTTTCTCATCCTCCTGAAAATAGCACTGCCTCCTTGTATTTCCATCCACACTTCTAGTAACGGAGTAGATCGATTCATCTCAAACCACTGAGATTTCAAGGACATCCGGCCCCTTGCAATAAAACATCCTCTCAGATATAATGGAATTATCATGATAATTTATTATGTGAACTCAGCAAAGAAGCTAGTTCCAGCACTCATTCGTTTTTACCATTTTGCATGGTACATAGCCCAAAGTAGGGGCTTACTAAGCACACTCTCAAATATTTATCATGTGACCCTGAAAGCCCAAGGGACAAAGGAAAACTGAATGAACTGGATTTCAATAAATTTTAAAATTTGTGTGCTGCAATAATATAATTAATAGAATCCACAAATAATACATCTAATATTAATTGTTTATCTAGAATATATAAATGGGTTTATAACTTGACAGTGAAAAGATAAAAAGCCCAAGAAATCAAGACCAAAGGTTATGGAAAGATTTCTCAAAACAAGGTAAAGAACATATGCAATGATACTAATTACTAGACACCAAAGAAATGGTAGTAAAAATCACAATGAGAGGGTCAGGGATTTAGCTGAGTGGTACTGTGCCTACCATGGAAGCACAAGGGACTGAATTCAATCCTCAGTACAGCAAAATAAAATCATAATGAGATACAATGTCACACTACTGGGACAACTACAACCAAAGATAGATAGTCAGTACTGGTGATGATGTGCAGAAATC
>PVIR01019064.1:0-32518 GCA_004026965.1 Petromus typicus | reverse complement strand
CAGTTTGTGATTGCTACATCTTGGAAACAACCCAAGTGTCCATCAACTGGAGACTGGATAAAAAAGCTGTGGTTCTTCTACAGAATGGAGTACTACTCTGCCATAAAAAATGATAAGTTTGAATCATTTCTACTTAAATGGACATACCTTGAGGATATCCTCATAAGTGAAATAAATAGGGCACAGATAGATACATATCTCAGATCACTCTTAACCTCGGCTGCAAATCATGGTGCAGGTGCAGCTGCCACTTAGGACTCTGAGCCCCTGGCTAGAAATACCAGTCTCCCTGGGTGGGATGGACACAAAGCGCTCAGAAGAGAGATGGCGGGGTGGCCCTGTTGGTGAACACTGGACTATTTTGTCCTGTAGTCATCCTGGGGTGGTTTGGCTGTTGAGGGAGGGAGTTTGGGGACCTCTTGCTGGGGCTGCCACATCCTGACACTTGAAGTCCACAATGTCCCCGCCCTCGAGATGCCCACCTGCTCTCAACCGTAGCACAGCCCACTGGGGGCTTATGTTCCAGCGCTCCAGAATTTCCATATTGAAAAGCTTTGACTTATGACTTTGAGAACTTCTATCTACATCATGAAAGTGGGCTTGACCCAGGGCAGACGGACAAAGTCCCAAGAGGGAAAGACACCATTTTACCCGGCCCTCCATCCAGCCCTTGCACTCTGCCACCAAAGCCAACAGCAGCCCTGTGCTTCCTTGTGTCAGCCAGCACGTAGGGCTCTTGGGTCTTCCTTTGGTCTTCATGCTGGCTCGGCTCCCTGAGGCCCTGTGAGCCTTCGAATTGGTTTGGGGGGAAGCAGGGAAAAGTTAAATATATCACTTTTAAAAATTGTATTACTATATATTCATAATACAGAGTTATCACATTCAATTGGAGAATATATATCCATTCTGCTCCCCTCTGCTTTCCTCAGCTGCCCTTCCCACCTCCAGAGTAAGTCTCCCTATCGACAGCCGTGCCTCTTTTATTTTGCAATAACCAAACACTGGAATCAGCCTAGGGGCCCAGCCATAGGCGAATGAATTTTTTTTTTTTTAGGTTTTTGGAGACAGGGTCTCGCTTTGTGGTTCAGGATGGCCCTGAGCTCAGCCTCAAACTCACATCACAATCCTCCTGCCTCTGCCTCCCGAGTGCTGGGATTACAGGCGTGAGCCACCACGCCCGGCACTGTGGTATGTGGTACTGGTTGCTGCTGGGCGTGAGTCTCCACACCCAGTATTGTTATGTGGTTACTGGGGAATCGAACCCGGGTCCTTGCGCTTGCGAGACAGGCGCCGGAACCACTGAGCTAACTCCCCGGCCCCATAGGCGAATGAATTTTAAAATGTGGCATTCAGATATAAGAGAGTATTATTCAGCCATAAACAAGGTTAGATTTGAGTTATCTGTAGAAACATGGATGGAGGTTGAGACCATAACACTAAGTCAAGCGAACCAGGCACAGGAAGTCAAATACTGCACAGTTTCTCCAACACGAGAGATAATTAAAGGGCAGAGGAAGAGATGGTGGAGGCAGCTGGCGGTTCTGTCAGCTGCTGGACACTGAAGGAACACAAATCCCTCGGGACGGAGCACTGGAGCTGGCCAAGGCCATGGCCCCAGCCTGGCTGCACCTGCCAGCAGCTGCCCCTCCCCTGGGGGGTTGTCTGTGGTCATGGGCAGCCTTTCCTGCCAGCTGATGCACTGACAAGTGAATAAAACAGACCACACAGTGGACAGAGCTGCCACCTCCCTAGGTGCCCCTGAGCTGGGGGGGGGGTGACCTGCCTGGGTGCAGACCCCACTCAGAAGATGGGAGGTGCTCAATGAGGTGCCTGCCCTCCGAGACAGGCGTAGGGACAGATAAAGGGAGGCCTGGCCCATCGGCCCGTCGGTCTGAGTGGCACATCCCACCCTTGGAGTCATTTGGGGATCTCCTGGAAAGTCGTTTATACAAAGACCAGCAGATTGGGGGCATTTGTTCGCTTGCTTCCTGTAAGCACCAGACTGGGTGCAGAGCAGGGGAGGGGAGGCTGGCTTTGGCCTAGGGACGGGGAAGTCCAAGTCCACCTGAGCCTTGAGGACTGTGAGATGTAGGATGCGGAGGAGATGCGGAAGTGCTTCAGAAATTGTCCTGGGTAGAAATACCTGTCTGCCTAGGTGCGGGGAATGTTGTTTTTGCTCAGATTTATTAAGGAATGTGTGTCCCCAAAACCCTCACGCTGAAGCCTGAGGCCCAACCAGACAGTGTTGGGGGTGGAGTCCTGGAGAGGCCATCAGATCACGAAGCCTGGATCCCTGTTAGTCAGAGCAATGCCCTGTGCAGAGGCAGGGCCCTGCTTCTCCCGCTGCTTCCTGGGGGTGAGGACACAGTGAGGGGGTACTGTCTGTGAGCCGGCGTGATCACTGCTGCCAGCGCCTGGACCTTGGACTTCTGTTTCCAGCAGGGAGGGATGCGTGTGTGGCCACCCAGGCCGTAGTGCACTGCTGCAGTCACCAATTGGGGCCCAATCTGGGAAGGATGGCAAGCCCCGGCAGCCTCACCTGTGACCTGCTCAAGCCTGGCTGTCCCCTCCCCCACCTGTGTGCCTGGCCTGGAGTGCAGAGCTGTGCCACTCCACGGTCTGCTGCCACACAGGATGAGCCCCACCCGGAAAGCTGGAGAGAGGGCGCCCAAGAGAGTGGGGGCAGACTAGGGTGAGAAGGGGAGGGGAGCGTCTGCTGATGCTGGGGCCTTATTTCAGCACACACGGAGGACTGTTCTGCTCTAAAGGAAAAACTTGAGCCACCTGTAAGAAATGGTTGCACCTCAAGACCATAGGGTTAAGTGAAATCAATCAGACACACAAGCTGACATATCACATAGTTTCTCTTACGTGAGACTTAACGTAAAAATAAAGAGCAAGATAAGATATAGATCATAGGAAATAGGGAGCTAGAACTTTTGCAAAAGGAGAGGGCCAAGAGGTGGAGGGGGACAGAGGGACCTAAACAGATGAAGATACGTTATGCACTCACCCCAGCTCCCACAGTGAATGTGAACCTCTCATACCACAGCCAGAATAAATAGACAGCCCAGCGGTAGGAAAGACATTCCCATGTGTCTTCAGTGTTTGATTCAGACGGAGTCAAACAAAAAGTAGCCCCCTGTGGCCCTCAGTGTCTCACCTTTAAATATATATTTGAACCTCTAAACCTGACCCCCACTACAAGGAGACAGCATGCTCGAATCAAAGAGCTCTGAAATGCTAAGTGTGTGCCGTGGAAGTCACCTGAGTAGACACAGCTCCGCAGAGCTCCCAGCGGGACCTTCAGTGGGGCTTCCGGGACTGGCCTTCTCCTCATCTGGTCATAGGAGGAAAGGAGGGGGCAGGGACAGAGGGCGGCTGGTGTGTGGAGCTCACAGGTGGGACTTTCCCAGCTCCCCGCAGGCGGGGCCAAAGGAGACCGGATCAGGTGCACGCAGCCTGAGAAAGAGCTGCAGAGAGACTATCATGGACCGACATTAAGAACATTTCCCCTCTTAACATTAATTAACCTTTTCAAATACAAGTATTCAATCCAACCCTCTATAACAGTCTTAAAGATGCTTTAACAAGTGATGTTAACAGAGATGTTTCAAAACTTCTAGATTTGAATTTCCAGAGGATGTACAGTTATAAAACAGCTGTCCTGACTCTGTGCTCTTCCTTGGGAGACCCCAACTAAGAGGTTTTATTATTAAAAGAACTTCTCTTGCACCTTTGTGATAAGGAAATGAAGTCTTTAATCATCACTTCAGTTTCCTAAAACTGGCATCTCCATGAAGCCACTGAAGCAAAAACAGAAAGTGTTCTTGATGCCACTCCCTATGCAGCCTCGATTTCGGCCTCTGATCCTGCTTCTCTGTCTCCCCAGCCACATATGACTGCACCACAAATAGGTGGTTCGCACAGAGGACGCCGCCACCTGCCCCATCACTGGCACCTGAGCTCAGCGCAGACCTGCTGTCGCTGAACCTGCCCGAGCCAGCTTCTAGACGAGCTTAACTGAGGATCACTCTGAGGAAACAAAGAACACATCTGGAGCCAGAGGACCAGATGTTCCAGCTCCAGCCCCCTCCGCTTCCAGCTGGCATCTTGGGAGCCTCTGTGCCCAGATCTCCTGGTCTCTTGGTTCCTGCTCCTTCCTCAGCTGGTAATGGATCAGTGCTCATGTGCAGCCTGGGTCCACACAGCAACCGGCCCACCCCTCCCAGTAGACCCTTCCGCAGGGCTTCCACCTCCAGAGAAGTCCCCACTCTCCTGGCCCTTCCATCAGCCAGGGTCTTGAAAACTCTGCCCTGGGTCTCATACCCTCCCCCATCATTCTCCTCACTGTTGGCTTATTTTTCTGAATGGATAGATAGAGGGATGGGTGGATGGGTGGATGGATGGATGGATGGATGGGTGGATGGATGGATGGGTGGATGGGTAGATGGATGAATGGATGGATGAATGGGGTGTCCCGGTGCTCAGAGCTTTCTAGACTTTGGCTGTTCCATATGCCCCCCCCCCCGTTTGACCCACATCACAATTATCCTTCCCTGTCTTCCATTTCTTTGACATTTGATCTGACACTGTCCTCTTTCCAACTGGATCACAAGCATCATGAGTTAAATTGTAAACCACTCTAATACCGAAGCTCAGCTCCCCACCTGGGACCCAGAGAAGCTGAGATAGGAAATGTTACTCACAGGATGTCTGAGGATGTGCTGGGAGCTACTCCTACCCTTCGTGACTCCAGAGATCTGCAACATGAGCCCACGGCCATGTCTCCGTAGCTCTCAGAGTCCTCACTGGGGTGGTGCCAGCCCCAAAGGCAGTGCAGAGAGGGCTGTTTGGGTCCCAGAGGCCCACAGAGGGCACTCGGCTCTGTAAAGAGCAGGAGTCTCTGCCTCCCCAGGAAATGCATCTCTGGTGGTTGGGCCCCCACCTGTTGCTTCTCCCCACAGCCATCAGGAGCAGCCTGGTCCAGCCTTTGCTCCTGGCATTTCCTCCCCCAGCCTCACCCATCCCTGCTCCTCCTCCCCCTGGGCCTCTTCCCTCAAGGTCACCCGATGACCCCCTTCTGGAAGCGGTGCTCACTGACTAAGGGAAGGACTTGTGTTTGCAGGGCTCCTCTCCCAGCAGGATACAAACCTTACTGAGCCACGCATGCCCTGCCAGGCCCCAGGAAGCACACAGAGGGGAGCAGAGCTGGCTTCTCCTGTGCCCAATCATGGCATCTCGGGTCAGTGCATCCCGTGGCTGACAAGTCAAGACCACTCGCATCCTCCTGTCCCATGTGTCCGCTGAGTGATTCCCACCGCTGTGCCTCACTTCTCAACCTTGCCATGGCGGTGCCTCATGAATGTGGAAAAGACGCGGCCTCTGGCCTAATCAGAAGTGAGCGAGAGACTGAGCGGCATACTAGAGATAAATGAGCGTGTGGGGCATGTTAATCTAGCCCTCCACTAATGCACTCCACGCCGCCCTGACCTGCCGCTCCACCGGGTCCTCTAAACTGTGTCCTGCTCCCCGCTTGCAAACCTTTTCTTGCCCTTAGTGTAAATCAGAAGGCGGTAAAACTCCCCAGGAGAATAAAAGGAAAATAAGATTGAAATCCTTTCGCAGGAAGGACTGAAAAGTGGAAAGCTTCTAAACTAAACATAATGGAGAGATGTCATGGCTCTTGGTCACCCCAGCATTTGGGAGCCACATCTTTTCAAAGAAGAAAGAAAAACAAGCTGCTGATAAGGTTTGAATAATTTCCTTAATGGCTTTTACTGAAAATAAAAAGAAATGGCCACACAAGTAAACGTATGTTTAATTCCAGGAAATACTGACACTAAAGCTGCCTGCCCTGGCTGGGCTAAGGGCCGAATGAGTCCCCCAAAGACTCCAGTGCTAGCAATTGGCCCCAGGAGTGGAGATGACAGACCCAGGAGAAGGGGCAAGGTCATCGGGCCCCTCAGGAGGGGCTGGTGCAGTTCTGGAGCCCTAGCGAGTTCCCAAAAGAGCAAGAGCCCCGAGGACTTCCTGTCTCGCGTGTGTGTGTGTCTCTCTCATCAGTCGCAGTGCGGCCGCCATGCTGAGACGTTGGGGCTGCCGAACTGGAATGTCCAGCCTCCCAAACTGAGCTGAATAAACAAACCTCTTCTCGTTAGCAGACCCAGCCTTGAGCACAGCAACGAAAAGCAAACGGTTTCACCTCCCTGACAACTTACACAGGATCCTTGACTTTAGCTCTCAGTCTGGTTCCAAGGTGTGGTTATGACTCAAGTTGGTCTGTGATGGTGCAGGGTCCTCTGCACAGCCTTCGAAGTCTCTCTTCCATCTACAGACAGATCTCAGTGTCTTTAAGAGACACCGGCCCACATTTTCTTTATTAGCCCTACACAGGGAAGGATGTTGTGATGTTCCTTCCAGAATTCTTTAAGAGTTAAATCTGAATCTGAGACCATTTGAAACGCAAACAGCCAGCATTCAGGCTTTAACTCAAGACTTTGTCTGTAATTTAAAACTAGAATTCCAGTTGTAATCCAAGTTACGTAACCCAAATATGCCAAGGCGTCATAGCTCGAGGGTCCATTGCACATTTCCTTCTTCTCCTCCTTCTCCATCTTTTCCCATCCTCCTCCCCTTCCTCCTCCTCCTCCTCCGCCTGCTCCTCCTCCTCCTCCTCCTCCTCCTCCTCCTCCCTCTCTACCAAACACAATGGAGGACGACACCTGCTGCTTCAGCAGTCCAATCTCTCCACCCCTCTTCCTCGGATTTCCATTCCCTCCTTCTCAGTGCTCTCTCCCTTGCCCACCTCATAGCTGAAACCAGCCACACAATTCCTGGGCCCCAGGATCAAATGAAAGTTCAAAGCTTCTTATTTAAAAATCTCTAAGACTTTTAAGACAGCAGAGGGTCCTTGTGAGCAGAAGGCCGAGTGACAGTGCTACAGATAGAAAAGCTGGTTAGAAATCTTACAGACCGTTGGGAGGACCGGGCCTCAAGGGACCAACATGGAGGATGACAAGGAGGCAATCTGAAAGACAGACACATTCACTGAGGGCTCGCACTGCAAGGGGAAGAACTACCACATCCACATGGGAAAAACAGCAGCCACTGATGTTCTAAATAGGTGGGGGCGCCGGGGGCTTGGCCCACCCTCCCTAGGAGGACAAAAGAAAAAGAGGAAGAAGAGGGCACTGAGGGAGCAGAGCTGTCAGAGACCAGGCTCCCAGAGATGCAGGGGACAGAGCAGAGGCAAACGCCCCTCCTGCCCTCCCTGCGCGGGCTGCGGACGAACTCCAGGGCTCGGGCACTGACAAGTCTGAGCTGCTGCAGCTCTGGGGTTTCAGGCGACTGGGTGGGAGGTTCAGGGACGGCCCAGAGCTCAGAGCCACCCCGGGATGGAGCCCATGCCAGGCTCTGGATGCAGTCCCGTGAGGGAGAGCTCTTCCTCCCCATCCTCCTCACTGGTCATTTTCTGTAACAAAGCAAACCCTGCAAATCCAAAGAAAACAGGGCTGGTGGCTACCAACATCCCAGGTCCTCTATTTCCGTGAGAGCAGTGAAGAAGTACTGCTCTCTTTGAATAAGCTCGAGTGGGGATATCTTTCTCTGTCATCAACATTCACTGGAGACAGCCCTGGGCTGGTTGCAGGGAGGGTGCACAGCTGCTATTTTTAAGCCACCAATGAGAACGATGCATCCAATCTTGGCCTCCCACTCATCTCCACCAATGGACGGGATGCTTCCTGGTGTGGACCCCACCCGCTGTGAAACACACTCAGCACAGGAGCTGGTGTTGTGCCTCAGGCTGTGGTCCCTGGTCCCCTGATCTGGTGAAGCCTCAGCAGTGTCCCAGGAGAGCCAGACGTTAGAAGGCGCTGTGTGCAGAGACACGCAGGCCATTACTGGGAGGAGGTGGAAAAGGGGTGGGAAGCTTCTCATCCATGATAAAACTGGCAACAAGAGCCAGCAGGAAGAGAAACTAGGTCTTTAAAATGATGAAAGAAAGGCCCTGGGTGTGAATTTTTAATTATTTTAAAAGAATATAAATAGATAGCAGTGCTGGTCCTAAAAGTGCTGAAAACCGTTATCTCCCAAAGGCAAATTCCCAAATTAGCCATGGTGCAAGGCACTGCTCATGTGCCTTTACAGGAAGCTCTGCATGCCAGGCTCCCTGCTCCTACTGAGGAGGCGGTCTCCAGGAAAGGGGAGGATTCGGTTCCGCCGCCCAGCTCCCACTTGACCGCAAGGCTGTGAGCCAGGATCCAAAAGAGTTCAGAGATGTGGCCCAGGCTGTGCAGCCTGACTCCATGCGGGCTCCTCATGGCTCAGCATCTCCTGGCAGATGGGAGTCGGGACGGATCCGTGTCACCTAAACAGTGGGACAGTGAGTCTCGACAGCCCAGTCCATCTGCAGGGCAATGGCCGCCCTCTCAGCTCTTCTCCATCTCAGAGGACTGAGGTCCGACCTCGTTCCGGAGTGAAGGACAAACTTTCTTCTCAGGGTTAAAACACTTGTGCTTCCCAAGCTCAGCATTGCCCCTGTCGCACAGCTGCCTGTGTGGATAGCTGTACCTGGCCTTCTTTACATTGCCCTGTGCCACTCAGGGCTTGGACAGCACTGTGGTTTACATCTAGAACATCCCACAGAAGTCTCAGGTGTTCAAAGGCGAGGCTTTTCGAGAGATGATTAGACCCTGAGATGTGTCCTCATCCTTGGGCTTATCCACTGGTGAGCTCCTAACGCAGTGTGCTGAGGAGCTGGATCCAGGGAAGCGGTAAGGCAGTGGGGCATGGCCTAGATGGGCGGATCCTCATCCCCAGCTCCTCCTAACTCTGCTTCCCAGATGCTACGCGCCCTTAGCCTTCCCCTGCGCTGCCCTTCCCCCATGCGATTTCTGCCTTGGAGGCAGCCAAGCGTGGGCTGAATCCCCTAAACTGTGAGCCAAATACACTTCTCCTTCTTTAAGTGGTGGGTGTCAGGTACTGTGTCTCTGCCATGGGAACCCTGGCTAACACAGAGGGGCACAAAAGTACAAGTTCTCTGCAAATTGTTATTTCCTGAGCGGAGAATTCCCTAGGAGTTTCCTGCCTTCTCCCAGTACCCATGAATCAGCAATGCACTGACATTTCACCTAGCGAACAGAACAAAATCGTGGCCCGTTCAAGGGGCTGACACTGAACTTCAACTACTGTGGGGATGATATTTTCTCAAACATTTAAGTGCTTCTTCAAGACTAGTCCTTTGGGCAGAGGCCACTAGCAGCCATTTATTATGTTTTCTCCTCTTCGCTTTTGACACAGAACACAACAAAAACAGGGCCCCCATCCCACATGGCAGACACAGTGAAACGTGAAGGAGCAGCGTCCAGCAGCACGTCAGAGCTCTGCCGGGGTCAGTGCCCTCCACCCCTCTTTCTCCTCCTCTCCTCGTGAGCAGCGATTTTCTGAGGAGGGCCGTGCCCAGCAGACCTGGTGTGATGGATGCTTGACCTCAGCACTTACCTATGACACAGAGACATCCTGCTCTGAGTTGTGAATTTTCTGTCCCCAGCTCAGTCTGATCTCTAACCTATGCAGCCCTTTTGGTGCCAGAAGTGGACAGCAACAAAGAAAGGCCTCAAAGAGCCTTGGTGTCTCTGCCTGGCCTGGCCAGACTGAGAAGAAGGAGCCTTCGTCAGTGTCACTGGCCTCACCACCCCCAATGATCCACCTCACACCTGGCCATTGCTCCAGAGTCCTGCACCCCGCAGCCCCCACATTCAGGCTCTCTGTAGTGTTAGACCACCCCCACATGACACACATGAGTGTCAGAGTGTGAGAGGAGCTTCCACACTCCTGTGACAAGGACCCAGAAGCTAATTATTCTGAAAAAACGTGCTAACAGGTGCTGGGATTTAGGTTACTCTCTATAGCGGGGTTGTGGGTGTCACTCACACATGGCGAAGAGCACTCAAGACAGGGTCTAAGCACCTCTGAGACTTCCCGAGGACCCAGTGGGCATCATGCCCAGTTCTGGTGCAGGCACAGGCAGGATCAGACAGCTCTGCACAGGTGATGATCTCCGGGTTGCACCAGTGGAGGGAAAGCCTGAGATCTCAGAGTGGCTTTCGTCTAAGGGACGCAATCAAAGCACCTTCTTCTCACACCACCTCTAACACCCTGCAATCTGCATCATCCACTCCTGCATCTCACGTCCTTGCTGCCCCCACCGCCTCCGGGCTTAAGCGCTTGCCAAAGGCCAGGTGCCACTGCACATGGGCAGCCGAGCAGTGAATTCAGTGGGATCCACTTTCTGATAACTGCAGAGTCCAGCAGGCCTTCGGCCTGCCCAGGACAGGAACTTGAGTGTGATTATTAGAAGATCATAACTTACATTACTGGAAAAGGATAAGGAGTGAGTGGCCCCAACTCTTCAGTGAGATCACTAAAATGTATGGTTGAGAAAACTTCCTGTATCACCACATACAATTTTCCAAAACGAGTCCTTCTCTGAGGTCTGGTGCAGGGCAGGAGAGCCTGTGAAATACTTTCCAAGGGCATAGTTCCACCCGGCTGTGCACCAGATGTCCAATCAGAAACAGTGCATCTGTTTCACCGTGGGGACATTTCAACCAGGAATGCTTGCGGCTACAAGTAAGACACAGATTCCTTCAGTGCAAACATTTGGAACCCAAAGTCGGGAGTGATGTCTGAGTTAAGTCTACCACTGAGAATAAGCCAAGCCACAGTGTGGATTCCCAAGCTTCGCACTGTGGTTCTGTGAGGTCAAAGAGGAAGATGGGTCAGGAGCACACAGGAGCCCCTCAGCTGGCCTGCAACTTCTTGTGAATCTTCACTTCAAAATAGAAAAGTTTCTGTGTGCTTTGAAAGTGCATCCTGATGAAAACAATGATGAAATGTAATTGCCTTTTATTTTGTTCTATATTTATAGTTTCTGTTTCTCATACAAGAGAAACTATGTAATATTTAAGTAGGTGTGTCTGATTGATCTCTCTTAATATCAAGATTTCAAGTACATCTGTTTTCCTACAAATGACTAGATTTATCTTTATAGCAGAATAGTACTCTGTGTGTGTAAATACCATGTTTTCCTCACCCATCCATCTATTAATGAACATACGGACACTTCCTAGGTTTAGCTACTGTGCACTGTGCTGCTAAAAAAAGTCAGTCTGCATGGACCACTGCAATGTGATGCTTTAGCTCTTTGGGGAAAATGCCTAGGAGGAGAACAGCTGGGTCAGCTGCAGTTTCTAGTTTTAGTTTTTGAGCAGTCTCCACACTGGAGATTCCATAATGTTTGTACTGGTTCACATTCTCACCAGCAATGCAGAAGGTTCCTTTTCCCCCACAGCCTCTCGAGTGCTGGCTGAGTCCTTCGTGGACTCCCTTCTGTTTGAGGAGAGGTGGGGTGACAGTGTTGGTGCAGTCTGAATTTCTCTGACAGCCAGAGAGGCTGAGGAAGCAGGGAGAAGGCTCTTCCTCAAAAGGGAAAAGGACTGGGAGTCGGCGGAGGGGTCGGGAGGGACGAGGCGAGGGTGAAGATCTGCTCCGCCCATGCACCACGGCACACGTGGCAAGTAAACATGTACTGCAAACACACGCCAATACAAATAAAACGTATACACATGTAAAAACACATAATAAAATACTAAAAGAAACACAAAAAGAAATTATTCATTTCAAACACATTAGATTGTCAAAACTTCTCGAGTCAGTCAATGTCAAGTGTTGGCAGAAAAGCAACTAAAAATGTCATTAGAAAGGAAATTTAAGCACTGCTTTTCCTTTTCTTCATGTTTTCCCTCTTCTTACCCCTTCCCCTTCTTTCCCAGCCCCTTCCCTCCCTTGCCCCTCCCCCTTCCTCTCTGCCCCTCCCCCTTCCCTCCCTTGCCCCTCCCCCTTCCCTCCCTTCCTCCTCTCCCTTTCTCTCTGTCCCTCCCCCCTGCTCATCCTTCTCCCGTTTCTCTCTCCCTCTCCCATCCTCTCCCTTCCCTCTTGTTTTGCTGGCTCTGAGGAGAGCCAGCTGCCATGTTTGAAGACACAGTGAAGACCCCTGAGGCACCACTGTGAGCACAGTCAACTCAGCAGCCATGAACTGTGCCCCTCACGGGTCACTGTCCTGCTCCTGGGGCAGCACAGCCCGGCCCCGGCCAGGATCCTGACCAGAAGCCAGCACAGAGGAGCAAGCGGGGCATCCAGCTCAGCTGCTACGGGACAGAATGAGAGCAGGAAGCCTTCTCTGTGGCCTAAACCCACGCACTAGGGCTGCGAGCAGCAGCGGCGACTTCCCAGGACCCTGGGAGGGAGCAGGTGAGGACTGCAGGATCATGACGGCTGGCGCAGAGTGGGGACCCTTCATCCCTGAGACCATCATGTCAGACGGACTGGGACTTCACCAGCGCTGAGGCAGTGGGGGAGGGCAGGGAGAAAGGACACAGAATAAAAAGATAAGTAAATAATACATCCAGGAAGGAGATAACTTTTAAAAGCTGACTACCTCTGAGTCAGAATTTAAGTAGAGCTATCCTCTTCCAGCTACTCTTCAAGCACTGTGGAAATACCTCCCCTGGAGTAAGGTTAGTGTCAGCTCTACAGCAGTGGTGGGAACCTTGGTGACGGTGCAGCCTGGACCCCAGCACTGCGATGGGACCCACGCGGAGCCCCTTGTGCAGGCATTCTCCTGGGCTTGCGGTTCAGAGGAGTCAGTCCAGGGTCTCATGGCCTGTTACTTCAGGCCTGAGGTGAGGAAAGCCAGGTGGAGCCTCCCACCTGGAGGCTGGGAGCTGTCTGAGCCCCACCTCCCACAGACCTGAACACTTCCTGTAGCACAGGTTGGCACTCAGGGGAGACCCAGCGCCCAGCTGTAACCCTGGCCGAGGCTGTAACCAATGTGCAAGAACGGCAGGTCCACCTTGATGCCCGGGTGGCAGAAAGGGTATCTCCACTACAGGAGCTTCTCCCTCAACTTCACCCAAAATCGGGGGGGGGGACCAGAAAACTGCACAGACAAGTGTCACCACATCAGATTGAGAGGCCGAAGTCACAGCCAGGGCCAGATGTGCCACCATCTACACAGCTGCTCGGCCTGAATCCCTGTGATTTGCATACACCACACAGGCCGTACAAACACCTAGAGGAGGGCAGAAAGTGAACGAGAAATTCACATGAGAAACAGCTTCAGTCCTGAGCAAAGACCAGAATTTCCTCGTGTGGGAAAAAGTGACTTCCGAAGCCAAGTCAGGCAAATATTTGATAATTAGGGTTATTTTTCAAAACTCAATACTATGGCATCATAGAAAGACCAATTATCTGAAAGGGAGAAAATAAAACAATTGACAAATAGCAAACAGACCTCATAGGGGAAGCATCTAAAAATTGCACCACGCATACATGCACAACACACACACACACACACACACACACACATACACACACACGTGTGCGCTGCCAACTCCACGCCCTTATGCCTAGGAGAAGTGCACATCCAAGAGCCTATGAGAAAGGTGTCTGTGGAGCATGATGTCAGCTGGTCTGAAGGAGCCCGAGGCTGTCCCCAAATGTCCCAGAGGAATTTCCAGGGTGGGCGCTGGGAGCTGCTCGGGACTCTACAGGAGAAGTCTTTAATAAATAGCAACTGCAGCCAGGAGAAATCTATTAGGCTCCTGGCCTCCCAGCGCAGATGACAAGCTGTGAAAACCTCCAGCTCCCCACAGAAGAGGATTAAAGATTCCTTTAATGCTTTTATCAGCTCTAATTAATAGTGCTTCTTGGCTTCAATGATTTTAGAGTCTCACCGCACGGCGCAGCTCCATTAGTCAGAAGAGTCACGTGCCGCTCTCCAAACCCAGCGCAGCACCCGCCTGACTCCCCCGCTGCCTGCCCTGGGATGCGCAGGCTCCCGGCCCAGGAGGCCCTGCACCCCCCGGCTGCGAGGCTGCGCCCCTGCTCCCTGGGAGCCGATGCCCAGGGCGGTCCCAGCCTCCCACAGAAACAGAGCCCAGTGTCCAGGAGTAAGAGCTTAATAGTCACACGGGCCACCCAGGCAACCGGAGCAGGGCGTGTCCTCTGCAAGTGTGTCAGGGTTGGACTGCGGGACGGCAGGGCACGGCCATGCTCAGCACTGTTAGACAAGACCGCTGGGTTTGCGGTCCTAGCGCACAGCGCAGGCGCAGAGGCTGACAGCGTCCGTGTATTTCACAGCCCGAAGTAAGGAGTCCGAATGGAGACAGCGATCTCATCTCCATGTTCATGGACTGGAAGGTCGTGAGGTACCAATGAGTACGCATAATTTTGCGTGTTAAATTCTAATGCCTCAAAAACTTCCTGGGCAGAGGTAGCTCTGCGGGCTTTGGTCCCTGTGGAAGCTTCACGGCCGCCCGCTGGCCCAGGGTGAAGCTTTGCCAAATAGCAGGGAGGCGCTGCAGGGAGGGTGCAGGAGCAAGGGCGCCCCTCCAGGCCGGCAACAGCGTAATCAGTGCCTGAGGGGCACCTGGGCCAGTTTCCCACTCACGCTAAGGGGGTGGCTCCCTAGAAAATGTCTGAACCACCACACCAGCTGTACCCACTTGCTCCAAACACTGCGCACACAGCCTGCTCCCGGAATCGCAGTCCTCCTGCTCTGCAGCTCTCCTCCAGCCACACAGGACTTCACCACCGTCTTCCCTTTCGGGGTCCGCATTTTCCTGTCTACCGCGGGGGCACCTAAAACTACTGCTTAAGCTCGTCCAGGGAATGCCGCGGTTCCAACCGAGAGCTGAGGACTTCTCACTGTGTGCGTCTAGATGCCACCCTTAAGATGCTGGGTGACTTGACTGAGCTACAGCCATCTGACTTACAGACCAGACATGGAGTCAGGTGGAGACGGCCCAGAGTTTCACAGACACTGCCCGAAGTACCGGCCAAACCCTCTTCAAATCATAGACAAATGTAACTGTTTTAAGGAGTATGACCACAGTGTGTTAAAATCCTTCAGTGACATGTGTGACAGTGTCACCTAAAAGGGAGCCTTCCCAGTGCCTGAGCACTTTGGATTCTGTCCAGTGTGGTCTTGTTCAGGTCGTCCCTTCTAGCACACGTACAGAGAATTGCTCACAGCAGGACAGGGAGTTAGCTCAGTGGTTCCAGTGCCTGTCTTGCAATCGCAAGGACCTGGATTCAATCCCCAGTAACCACATAACAACACTGGGTGTTAAGACTCATGCCCAGCAGCAATCAGCACCACATACCACAGTGTCGGGTGTGGTGGCTCACGCCTGTAATCCCAGCACTCGGGAAGCAGAGGCAGGAGGATTGCTGTGATACGAGTTTGAGGCTGAGCTCAGGGCCAGCCTGAACTACAAAGCAAGACCCTGTCTCAAAATAAAAAAATAAAAAAAAAAGAATTGCTCACAGCAAAACACTTCCAGTCTGGCCCAGTGGCACCTGCGTCATTGTGCCCTTACATCAGGGGCAGGAAATTGGATTGGAGACCTAGTATACGGCCACTAATGAAATGCTAACTGCAGCTGCAGATGCTCAGAAAAAGCAGAGCCTCTGGGGCTTTGGCGATCTAACAGGCGTTCACAGCATCCCCGTGCAGTCTGCTAGTGCTGGAGATGAGCTTGGCGGAAGGAGAGGAGAGGAGGTCAGAGGTCAGAGCATCATGGCGCTCACAGACCCTGCAGGACACGAGGCCGCTTCCTGCAGCACCCTCTTCACAGGGAGCAGGGACACTGCCTGGTTCTCCAGGGATCCGAGAGGGCTCAGGCCAGACCCAGACAGATTCCAGAGTGCTGCTTTGACAGACTGGAGCTGGAGAAGGGGACCTGGAGAAGGAGAAATGGGGTCAAAGATGAACAAGACAGGACACACAGAGAGACCAGTGTCCCAGAGTCAATGTCAGTACTGTGAATCACAAATACACTAGTCAGTTTTTAATGTAAAAGATATTTGCAGATATTTGGAGCATCCAAACCAATGAGGAAGAAAGTCTTTTAAGTGACTTATGCCTCATCCTTGCTTACAGAGGCTTACACTGCCTACCTTGCCCTGTGTATGTTTGTCAGGGGTAGCAGGGCCTGCGGACTTAGACTCGTTCCTGGGCCCTCGCCAGGGAGGCAGCCTTGCTAGGACACCTGCTCCTCAGCACGGCTGGACACAGGGTAGTTTCTCTCTGACACAGCAGTCAGCAATGCACCCAGACCCAATGTGCCTGAGCACAGCATAGACACTGCCTGCCACTGGGCCTCCCTGGAGCAGGACTTGTCACTCTGTCACTTGGAGCAGGACAGTCTGAGTTCCTCAGCGCCGTCTCCACCAGAAGGCTGAGACCTTGCTCCTCCATCCTGCTGTTACCATGGCTACCAATAGTACCTGGCATCTGACCCTCACTTGCTCCGTCCTCCCTGCCGGATGTGGCCACGCTCAGAGGGCAGCTGGAGAGGGTGCTCCAGTGCTGGCATCCTGGATGGAGAGTCTGTCAGGAAAGCACGCAGTGGACAGACCGATGTTCACCCATTCTCCGGTGCTTGAGACGCTTATTAGAACAACTTTAAAGGGCAGTTGGGTCCAGAGGACAATTTGGCACAGAGGTCAACAGCCCACCGCCTGCGGCCACCCCTGACCTTCCCCAGTGAGCTATGATCCGTATATATGATTCGTTATATGATCTGTGAGTGAAGAATGGTTCTACTCTGAAGTGGACTTAAAAATCAAAGGAAGACTAATATTCTGTAACATGGAGAAGCCCTCAGAATCAAAGTCAGAGTAGCATAAAGTTTTATTGGCACACAGCCACACCCATTTGCTCACCTCCTGTCTTGGCTGCTTTTACCAATACCTTATAGTCCACAAAGTAGAAAGCAATTACGTTCTGCTCCTTTTTTTAGGAAAAGTTCGCTGACCCTGACTTTGTTCTTTTTTAGCTTGACACTGAGTCTTCCTTTGTCTGCCTTTGTGAGCTGATAGAGCTCACAGACTTCGGAGAACTGAAGGGCAAACTCAGAAGACACGGTTTTGAAAGTGAGAGGTGTTTTTCAGGAAAAAATACCGAGGCAAACTCACGATGCTCATTGACTTCAAGTGAAAGCTGATTTCCAGTGCCAATCAGTGAGGAAATGTTGTCCTAGAAATTTTTCTGAGAAAACAGCAACACGGAATGAAGGTTTCTCTTCGCACACCTGTGTCTGCTGCAGGTATCTGGGGATCTCACCTCTCCCGCATGGTGTACGTGGTCATGAACCCTCAGGAGGAAATGGGAATAAGAGCAATACAGAAAAAAATAAAAGCTGCCTGGGACGTGCTGCATTTTCTTCAAGCTGCATCTGGTAGGTTTCCCTCATCTCTTCTTTTCAGTTTTACCTCCAGGTATCACTCCTTTAACTGAGCTTCTGTTTTACTTTCTTGAAGATGCCCCTGAGGAATCACGTACTCATGACCACTCTTCCTCTTGTGTGGATTTATATAAAACAACTCCATCACGATTCTCCACATGGCTCCCCACGGCCTGCCTGCATCGCTGTGGGGTCCAGGGCCGGGAGATACAATCAGAGATGAGCGCAGCCCGGTCTTCCCAAGTCAGTGTCTGCCTCAGTCTGTCTCTGCGTGGAGCACACAGAGCCCAGCCCTGCCACGGTGGCACAGAGAGAAGGCTGCCAACCCCGGCAGGGTGGCCACGCAGCAGACCTGAGCTCATCCAGTCCAGTGAGGACCAGGAAGAAGGGCGGAGCGATGGCGATTTCGGAGGTGACGGCGCAGCTGTGCTTCCTCTGTGGAAAGGAATCGACAGCCACACACAGTTATGGACGCAGTTGTGTTTGACTTGGGCTCTGACCTGAGGTAGTTCCAGGCAAGACCAGTCTCCCCCAAAAAGTCCCTGCAAGAGGTGCTGAGTGCCAAAAGCTGTCCTCTCCGTCACCGTCCTCATGGCCCCTGAGAGTCAAACGCAGAGGGAGGGCCTTCCCAGGGCTCTCCCGGCACCCTCTGCCCGCCCTCCATGGATTCTGGTCACTTCCAGAACCTTCTGCCAAAATCCTCCACATTGTGTCACTCAAAGGAGTAACCTCCAGTTACAGAAAGATTGACCTAAGATATGGCGTGTTTTTAAATAACAAAGTGTTACAGTAAAAGACATACTTCTCCGAACCCCCCTCATAATATTTCCCTTTACTTCAACACCCTCATCCAGTCACAATTGTGGGAGTTCTCTTTCAGCGTGATCAAAACTGCAGTGAATGCTGCCATTAAACATCATTCAACAGAAAGACAGGCTTGTGAACAGTTTAGTGTGTCCTCACTCACCTTGGTCACCAGACCTGGCACTGTGTGACCGCCGGCTCTTCCCAAAGTCAAACCGACCATGAGAGCACATGTTTTCAATCCATTCTGACATCAAGGAAACCACAAAAGCACAACTAACAAAACGCAGGAAGGAGAGCTTCCGGAACTACGTCAGAAGGTGGCAAGGGTAACTGGGTAAGTGTATTTCAAATAGTGAGGAGTGTCTTGGGGGGCGTTCAGGACGGCGTGTCCCCTCCCTGTCTTCCTCCTCTCCACAAACATTCCCCATGTAGGAGGCCTGGTGTCCTCCCTGGTATCAGTCCAGAGAGGGTCACAGCCCCACAGGCCAGGAGAGGGCTGGCTGTGGAGGCAGGAGCCCTGGGTTGGGGAGAATAGACTCACCTCAGCTCGGAGAGAAGCCAGCTCCCCTAGAGAGATACCTTCCTGGGGGCAAAGGCAGAATTCCTGTAAGAAACGTGCTCGGAGATGTCTGTCCCAGCGTTTCTGGACAGGCACACTCCCCAGCCCAGAGGGTGCACAGCAAGGCCAGGGAAGCGGGCAGGGCACCAGGGCTGGGACTGCTCCACAGGGCACTGCCATGCCTCAAGTGGAGCTGGCTGTACTGCCACACCTGGCAAGAGCAAAGACGACAGGCACAACTGGCATGGCCGCTCGCGTCTGATTTCCGGTCCACCTGGGCTTCCCACTAGAACCGGGCTGAGTGTGACAGATTCCGAACTGCCAGCTTGCTTGGCTTTCACGGTGCCAAGGAGATCAGCAGGCACACTCCCAGTGTTTCTGGGCAGGTCACGGGGCTGTGACGCGGGGACAACATGGGCCCTGGCCCTTCCCTAGGGCTCTTTCCCACCCTCTCCTTACCAAGGGCCAAGAGCTGTGCAGCGCCCCTCCACCCAGCCCTCCTGCCAGGGCACCACCCGTGAGCCGCCACTCCCCCACTGACGCTGCAGGTAGCAGGTGCTCTGTCTGCGCAGTGGGGAAGCTGGGTGGGTGAATTCTCATGAGCTCTGCCCCTCACTCCTGCCCCGAGTCCCCAGAGATGATGACGGAGCATATCTTCAAAGCCAGAGAAAATCCACAGGGCTGGTGAGGTGGAAAGAAAGAAATTTTCCATAATAAGAGATTGATGTTGCTTTGCATGCTGGGGACACCAGCTCACAATAATATGTTAGTCAGTCAAAGGTGGGCACGAGTAAGCTGCCCTCACTCTAGTGCTTGGCCTCAGAAGTTCCGGTGTTGGATATTCCCCGTTTGGGAGCAGCATGTATCACTAATGCAGCACCCCAGCGGTCGGAAGGTGCTCACACACCGTGTGTCAATCGCATGCCAGCACCGGAGGTCAGGGGTGGACCATCCGCCAGTGTTCAAAAGCCCTGGACCTTAGACTGAAGTCCGAGATTTCAGATTTCCATACTGAAGGTGCTCAGCCTACACTTGATATTTTTAAAAATTAATTCAATCTAAAACCATAGTATTATCATAGTAGTTATATAGCAAAAAAAAAAATATGGCATTTAATGTGGAAAAAGTGGATCCATCATATTCATTTGGAGCAACATATTTGGTAAATTCTCCACTTCATCCTCAGAAAGCAGACCACGTGCCAGAGGACCTGGAATTTCCGGGAAATAACAGAGCAGTCAGGCAGGGGTCCTGCTGCGCCGGCCACCAGAGCAGCTGCAAGGGAAGGTGACTCTGGGGAGAGGTGGCCGGTGAAGTCGGCACCCACAGCAGGAGGGTCTGGGAGCCCCAAGGGATTGGCATGGGAAGAACTCGGGGTAACAAACCCCTGCCTAGAGAAAGGGGCCTAGCTGGCATGGGACTGTGCATCGGGGGAAAGGAGGCATCCTGGGTCACAGCTGAGCCCCGGGTGCTCGCTACAGCCACTGGCGTGACTGGCCTTGACACAGACCCCTTCACACAGGCCCTGAGGGTAGAGAGGATCCAACTGCAGCCAGGAGAGCACAAGAGAGCACAGCCCAGCCGAGGAGGGCGCCCGCTGCGCGCCTGTGAAAGTCACCTGAGCTCCCGCAATGTCTCCGCTGCCACACGCGCTGATCCAGACCCCAGGCTCATTCGCGGGCCCCCCACGGGCTCTCACGGGGAACAGCAAAGAAGGTGAAAGTGCAGAGAGACCCAGGAGGTCGGGCGCAAAGCGCAGTCTTGGTGAGGCCGAGGGCAAAGCCGCAGCCCTGTCCTGGACAAGGAGACAGAGTGTTGTAGAAAACAGGAGGCAGCCCGCAGGCCCGAGCGAACAGGGTGTCCACGTCCCACCGAGGTGACATTGCAGATCGGCCAAGGACAGCGCCCTGTCCACGCAGGATGCCCATGTGACGGGCAGCCATTCAGGGGAAACCAGATGCCAGGGCTGTCTCCAAAACTAAATTCTAAACCATTTCCAAAGAAGGGAAGAGCACACAAGGACTCTATGATCTCGCGTGGGGAGCGCTTCCTGTGCCAGTCAGAGCCGGGAGTCGAGGTTCCGATGTGAAAATGTGAAACCTGCGCAACAATAAACACCATAAACAAAGGGACAAGTAAGAGAAGATGTCCGTACAAGCACAGCAAGCTCGTGGCCATGGCCATCCAGGACGGTGCTGCAAAGGCTCTCCCTCTGGAGAGGCAGAGACCCAAGCCGGGGGAGTGAGCAGTTTACAGACCACCTGGGAGGGCTTTGGAGAGACATTGTTAATAGAAAAATGAACCCAAAAAAGCTGAGTGTGAGTGTGGTAGTGCACGCCTGTAATCCCAGCACTGGGGAGGCTGAGGCAGGAGGATTGCCAGAAGTTCAGGACCAGCCTCGGCTACACAGTGAATTCAAGGCCAACCTGAACTTAATAGCAAGATCATGAGAGATTATAAAGCGCTGTAGAATAATAGGTAAAGGATGACTCCGTCTACCTTTCATAATTATGTGTGTGTGTGTGAGAATGTTAGGAGTGTGTGATTGGTGCATGTGTGTGTGAGCGTGCTCTATCACTGTATGTGTGCTAAGTGAGCGTGTAACTGTGCTGAGTGAGACTGGGCATGTGTGCACGTGTGTGCGCACATGTGCGTGTGTGCGCGTGTGTGCGCACGTATGCGTGTGTGTACGTGCACACACATGTGCACACAAAGAAGCAGAAAAGGCTCTGGGAAACACTACTTCACCACAGCTCCGCAGGAAGAGATATTGAAGGAAAAACAACAGTACCTGTTTTGGTCTCCGCACAGACAGCTCTTAATACACAGATAATTGCAAGCTTACGTATAAGGATATATCGGGTAGACTTTTTAAGCAGTTTTAGGTTCATAACAAAATCATGCAGGTCTTTATGAGTGTGATCAAACATGATGCCTGCAGGGGCCGAGTGCCACCTAACGGAAAGGCAGCTCATAACACAGGACGCGATGTCCTTATCTACCTGGTTCAGCGGACCTGAAGCCTCAGTTCTTCCCCAAAGCCAGGCAAACATGAGGGAAACCTTGCAGACCCACCCAGGACACTGGGGAAGCCAGGAGAGCGCAGCCAGAGGCCCTCGGGAGAGAGGACTGCAGCGCAGCCACAGGACGTGGGAAGACGAGAGGAGAGGTTCAAAGCTGGGGAGGTTTCTGAGGGGATCCTATTTATTTGACTCATGGCAATCAGTCTTTTACTGTCATGATTCTGTATTTAAATGCACACCATGCTTTTGCCACACCTGCTACACTTGGACTTGTCTAGGAACTCAAAAATATACCATGGAAGCCGGGGGAGCTGCCGAGCTGGAAATGCACAGGTGAATCCAAAGAGGAGGAGACCCGGCGGGAAAGAAGCTGTCTGCCTTGCAAGGGACGCTGGGCACAGACCCCACCTGGGACAGCTCAGGTCCCAGCAGGGCGAGAGCTGCCACAGCAGAGTAAGAGACCTGCGCTGCTGGACGTGCTGCAGACACCCCCGGAACGCGGGAGACACTGTGTACCCTGGAGAGTCAGGTGAGAGAAACCAAAGAAAGCAAAGGATGCAAGAAAGGGGGAGCTGGTGACCCCGACTTCAGGAATGTATGGATGCCCCGTGTGCAGGACGGACCAAGGTTTGGCAAGGTTAACTTATTAAACCTTGATAAAATACATTGCTTTTTTTATGTACAGGAAAAGGCTTCTAAACAAATTACACACCTGGGTTTCCTCCAGACTATAAAAACATATTCATTTTTTAAAATTCTAATTAATCACCAGAGACTTGGGGAGCACATTTGACTGTGTGCACCGGGCTGTCACCACAAGCGGGGGGCGATGCTCGCTGGAGCCAGGCGGCGGGGAGCAGGCGCAGGCAGGGGGCTGTCAGGACGCGCTTTCTCAGAGGGCTCTGTGCCAGCAGAGCTGGAGATGGCAGCACAACCAAGGGCGAGATGGCCAGGGGGGAACGGGACATGTCAGAGGAGGCCACTGTGTCCATGAGGGGCTCACCCAGAAGCTGGAAATGCACAGCGGGGCCTTTACGCAGGACATCTGCCACACAGGAGAGGAGCTGCTCCATGCAGAAGCCACAGCAGAAAGTGGCAGCCACCCTGGCAGCAAGATGGACCAGAAGCAGAGGCCCGTCAGTGGCCTTGGCTCTCTGCAGACGCCGTGGCAGCAGGAGACACTGCCAGGGCTCTCGGGGAGAAGACCCTGGCTTCCGTCTCCAATCTCCCCTCTATCCCCAGCCAGAATGAGGCAGGACATGTGTGCTCATGAGAACAAGGATGAGGACGCGCGGCAGGAGGTCCGCACAAAGAGCCAAGGCATCTGGGCTGGTTGACCTTCCGGGGACACAGCCTCAGCTCCAAGCCAGTGAATGAGGAAGAAACTCCTTCCATGTGTCTTCAGTAGAGAAGATGGTCCAGGAGACTGTGTCCTGAAATGCACTCCATAGGTAGCCACGGTGGGAAAGCGGCTGAGCTTCTCCAGCTGCATCTGCCTCCCGGCTGATTACAACCCTGACTCCGAGCTAAGATCATGTGTTCTATGATCAGGACGCATCGTCCAGCCCCAGTGTGATCGTATTTTTCTCTTCACAGAGCCTTTCAAATATAAGACTGTGTTCATGGCTGTGTCTACACAGCCACACCCGCCCCTGGGCCCCGACAGAGGCCAGTGGGAGGAGCTGGACCTGGCCCTCACACCGCAGCCCAGGGCACACGCTGCAGGGAGGGTGTCTTCCGGTGCCCCTTGCTCAGCTCCCACCTAACAAGCCACACTGCCCAGGCCTCCTTGGAGCCTCGGGCCCCTCACACCACACAAGGCCAGCCGCGGGCTGCACATGGACGTGAACACAGCGTGTTCTGGGCAGTCAGCTCCCCTGTCCTGCAGACAAAGGTTGAAGCTGAGGCTCAGGGAAAGTCTTAATCTCTTTCACCAAAATTGTTTATAGCACATAGTGTCCAGCCATTTAAAAGTATTTGCCACTTACTATCACTTCACAATGAACAAAACAATCACCCAAATGTCTCTGAACAAAATCATGCTAGAAGCAGAGCCCACAATTTCTGGCCATAAGCAGTCCACGGAGGTCAGGCTTGTGCCAGAGTGTCCTAGGCTTCACCAACGCTACCTCTGGGAAATCGGCAGAAGAAAGTTGTACTGAGTAATGGGATGGGGTAGCAAGACTCCTGTCCAAACGAAACCTGGAGTGAGTTATTTTGCAAATAACAGAAGAGCTCTCTGATTTGTTTTGCTTAATATGTACCACAGCAAACACTCTGGATGGAGAAAGGAAGATCTAAATTTAGGGAGAATTTCAACTGCATTCTCTAACATTAATTTTTAAGACCACTGAACATGAAAATTATTTCCAGAGTGTGAAAACAACAACTTAAATTTCTTCCATTTCTTACCCTCAAACCGGCAGCCTTTGCAGCCCTCTGGCCTCAAGCCCGGAGCTGCTGTGGGACGGTGGCGACCCCTGGAGGCCGGTCGGGGAACCATCTGAGCTGAAGGCCCTGGCGGTAACCAAGCGTCTCTGGTCTTCTCTCCGCCCTGTACCTTGCGCTCAAGGCGACCTCTTTGCACTTGTGTGAAGATGCCTCCCTTTTCCTTTCTGCTGCACTTGCCAAAGAAGATTGATTTTCTTTCATTCCTACCTACTGGTGGAAATGTAAAAGTGACCGTGGTTAGAGGCTGATGAGAAAAACTAATGAAATCAGGGTTGCTCAGTCGGCCCCAAATCCATCCAAAGTCCCATCCAGAAATGCCACAAACTCCATCTCCTAAGCAGCAGGGATTCGGGTTTCCCAAAGGCTGCTGAGCGGATTGGTGGCCTCCTCAGCTGGTGGGTTATTTTCTGTCTGTCATTTTGAGCGCAGTATTTTCTAGCACAGCAAAAAGCGCACCAGAAGAGAGTAGACTGCGCCGCAGACAAGCCGACCCCGAGCTCGGCAGCCCTGCACGCAGCTCCCGCGGCCCCTCCAGCCCCGCGCTCGGCCACTCCGCCCTCACCACGGAGCGGAGCCTCGGGACCCCGGGAGGCTTCCCACGGCCGCTCGCCTGGACCTCGTGGTTGGCAGGCCTGGCACCAGGAAGAGAAGCGGGGGCTCTGCAAACGCGTCTGGGTGCGCAGTAGCCACAAGTGATGCCCAGCTGTCGGACCTTCTCTGGAACTTGCTGCATGGTCCTGTGCCACCCTGAGGGGCTGGAATCGTGGGCGCCTGGTGGATATTCACTGTGCATTCAATGTCTCCGACCTGCAGAAATGCACTGCAAAAATATTTTAAGCTTGATATTCATGCCGAGGGTGGATCTCACCCAAAATGTCAGCCGCACTTCTAGTACAACTCAATCAGCTGTAGAGTGTTCCATCACCTTAAGAAGCACAACGGAGGAGGGAACAACACATCTTCCCACAAAACATGTCATGGGGCCATAACAGTCAGGTGCCACCTCTGAGCTGAAGGGATGATGGGTCACTGCCAGCAAGTGTGACTAAGGGAAAAGGCAGCGGACAGAAAGTAACCTGGCAAGACATCAACATCCCAGTACGATTACTAACCAGGGAGGAGGAAAGATAAAGCAAACTCAGAGTCCGCCGCGGGGCCTTGGCGGCTCACTGGAGAAACAGCGTCCCCTAGCGACGACTTTTGGCATCGTCTTTCCTGGATGTGTTGATCCATCGTGTGGGTGGCTGGGCAGCTCCGCTTGTGGCTTCCTTGCAGCCTGCAGCTGCAACACATTCTGGGCATTTAAATTCCTTCTAGGGACAGACGAGCCACAGTCTTCTATAACTGCCCATCACAGATGATTTTTCAAGGAACTTTCAGTGCACGTGATGGCACTTAGGCCTAAGTGCGCCGTTTTGAGTTACTCAGGCGGAGACCAGCAGGAGTGAAGGCTGGGAAGAAAAAATAAGAAAATAGGATTGGTGAGTACAGCCTGGGAAGAAGTGGGCTACACACAGGCTCACCCTGCTTTCTGGGGGTATTCGGTCCAGAGCGGACCAGTGTGGGGCACCAGCCAAAGCCCCAGCCCTCTGCTGAGCTCACCCGGCCTCGCAGGGTTGTCATCGTCTGCCTTTCTCGTGTGTGTCTCCCTCAGGGACCAGAGGAAGACTTGCTGACATACAACTGTGCTCCGAGTAGCGTTGACGGTGACCAGCCTGCTGCACAGGGCCAGCGAGGCGGCTCCCGCCCCTCACCACACCTTCCTTCCTTACTGGACCTTCGGACACAGAAACAGGCTGGATGGCGGCAGAAGAGAGCTGGGCAGGGAGAGCCGGAAAGGCGAGCCGTGAGCAAATCGAGCGTCCCCATCACCGGGGGACCCTCCGACTTGAGCCATCTCACCTGTCCATCCCGGCCCACCACGTTTCCAGTGGTGAATTATGATCCAGGTCCTCGGGGGACCGTGTATGTGGCCCAAGAAGACACATGAGCAAGGAAAGGCCCGTCTGCAGTCAGGTCACGGAGCAGAGAGGATGAGGAGGAAGACGGGGCCTCAGCTGAAGTGTCCATGGGTGGCTGAATGATGGAGAAAATGCAGCACCCCACGGTGGAACAGTACTCACCCACAGAAGAGAATAAAATTCTGTCATTTGCAGCGGCACGTATGGAGCACTATGTGTGCAACAGCGGGTCCTCCATGAGACGCGCCAGGCGCAGCGAGCCGCGCAACCCGGGAGCTCAGCGGGCGGCGCAGCTCTGATGGCGACTGCATAGGCCCCACTTCCTGCAACTTCAAGGCGGCAATTTTATCCTAGTGACTTCAAAGAAAACTGAAATAATTTTTAAAATTGTTCTCATAAAAGTAGCAAGTAAAATAATGGTGACCAGAGACTAGGAAAGGGGGGGGGAGAGAGAAAGGCTGGTCAATGGGCACCCTGCGACAGTGCCGGGGAAGAGTTTCTGAGGTTCTGCAGCACAGCAGGACCACTGCGGAGGAGAGTAATTAATTAGCTCACAATATCCAAGAGGATTTTTAATGTTCCCAACGTGACGATGAGTGATAAGCGTGCGAGGTCAGGAATATACCAGTTTCTCTGATCTGCAGTTGCAGGTGTGTCCAGCAGTTGAATACTGATTTTTATTTCATAAACATATGCAATCATGATGTGCTGGTAAAGAAGCTATGATGTCAACTGACACAAGAAAACTGTAGCCACTGCTAATGCTCGGTCAAGCAAATTAAGAAAAATTCCCATCTTTAAGTTGTTATAGCCAAAGAAATATCATGAAGGTGGGTAAGATGGAAGAGGGTGAACAACAGAAATTTACAATCTTGTTTTTTATTAGCTTTCCCATTGCCAGTACATAATACACAGCAGTCACAACTTAAAGAAGATGGGTTTGATTTGGTTTAGTTTCAGGGAGGTCAGGAACTTCATGGCCGAAGGGCATGGTGGAACAGCACTGTTTAGAGCCCGGCCAAGAAGTGGTAGAGGGAGCAGCCCCAGAAGAAAGGGCCAGGGAGGAGACGCGAATCCAAGTCAGGCTTCTGTAAACCACGTAGAAATTAAAAAGCAAAGTTTCAAAAGCCCTGTGCTAAGCATTACTCACCCTTTGGGCAGATCACACACAGTCAAATTGATAATCCACCCTTCACCATCACATCACACCCTTATCGCCTCAGTATCCAAACACATTTCCTCAAACTACACTTAATTACTAAGTGAACATGAGATTGTAATTCTGCCTAACATGATACAAGTATTTCACATACAATCAAAATACAATAATCTTTTCTCCAAAAGTCCTTTTCAAAGTCTCCTTTAAGATCAAGGCAAACTCAGCTGTGACCCTAGGTAGAAATCAGAAGCAAACTTCATCATCCCAAGGTACAGCGGCACAAGGTACACATTACCATTCCAAACAAGATGAAGAAAAGGAGGATAAAAAGCATTGGACTAAAGCAAAACCAAACCCATAAGAGGCAACATTAAGCCTTGTCCATATCCAGTTTCTGGGGCACATGGTATTGAGACGTGATTCCCGGAGGGCTGGGGTGCCCCGCCCTTACGGCATGGCTGACTGCAGCCCATGACTCTTGCATTCTGCATACCTGAATAGCCAGCACCACTCAGATGACAGCAAAACTTGCCTCCAGCTTGAGCAGTAGCCATAGGCGCAGCAGCTCTGAGTGCCTGGACTCTGAATGTGGTGAAATAATCCCAAGGAACCAGGGAGACCCTGGGCTCTTTTCCCAAATGTAAGGCTTTCACTTCTATGTCTTTGAGACTGCAGTGGATGGCATCTTTATAATTTATGAGATTCCTGCTAGAAATCTTTCTTCTTGTCTCTGTTCTAAGTACTCAGCTTATCTATGATGTCTTCTGATCTATTCAGCCCAGCTTTATAGATATTTGGTTCCTTCTGGCCCAAAATTTAAGTTTTTCAAAAATGTCTTCTCTGCCTTTTGCTTCTGATTCTCACTCTAAATCTGGCTAAAAGCAGCCAGCAGTACCCGTGCCACAGTTTGACAATTGAGATACCTTAAAACTTTCTCTGCTAGATTGTTTAGTCCACCGCCATTTACCTCAGTCTTTCACAGTCTCTGGACTTGGGGAAAATATACACAAATCTTTTTCCCATTGCATCACACATCTCTAGTCCAATTACCAGTGACAATGAAGTCCTTCTTATCAAATGAAACCTCCTCACCTTGTCCTTTACTGTCCACATTTCTATCATCATTCTAGTCTTCTGAGTCTTGACCAGACACCCCTGTTTACAGAATCGTAGGGCTTTGAGATCCTGCATCTTCAAACCTTTCCAACCTCCTGCAAACGCATTCCAAAGGCATCTCTGTCACATGATAAAGCAATCACAGACCCCACTCCTGGAACCAGTATCCGGTGCACTACTTAGTTATCACTGAAACACGATACCTAACATCTACAACCTACAGGAGGAGGGGCTTAACTTGCTCACTGTTTGAAGGGATTCACTCCATGGCTACAGAAAAGGAACAGCATGACAGAGCAAAGACACTCAGTTTGCAGCAACCAGGAAGCAGAGTAGGGGACAGTGTCGGAGAGGAAGGGGTGAAAGGCCAGACGTGGATTGCCAAGTCCCATCTCCATGCCTGGCGAGGCCCCAGTCCACACCCCTCTGATCCTGTGGCAGATCCCGAGCCAGTCCACAGTCGGCACTGATGCACATGTGGCGTTGCCAAGGTGCTGTGTGAGCATCTTCCCTCGGGGCTGCTCACAGCCTGCAGACAGGAGGTCAGCGACAGGAATTCTTGTTTTCTCAGAGATGTCAGGTTGGTGACATGCTGATCCTGAGAGAAAGACAGCACCACAGCTCACAGAGCCGGGGCTGAGCTACAGCTCTGCCTTCTTTTTAAATGTCACTTTGCAAAGTTGCTAAGAGGGGTTAAAGCAGGTGTCAGCTGTGCTAACAGAAGGACGGTGGTTTTCTTCTTTTCTTAATATATCAGAGCCAGATCCTAAAAAACAGTATGTGAAATATCAGCAGCAGAGAGGGTCAGAGAGAGCTACTGCTTTAATTAGTGCTTTAGGGTGCAACTTCTTTTATTTGAAGGCAGAGAAGTTAAAAATTTGTGTATGTATATTTCCCGTCTTGGAGAACCAGGCATTGCACCCATAAACCATAATAAAAAATCCACATCCTTCTCTTTCTTTAAAGTCCAGGACAAGCACGTGACTCCTGGTGTGAATCTGAGGAAGGGCCTGCTCTCTGCTGTGGAGTTGAGCCCCTGACCTCTGCTGGGCACCATACGCAACCATGAGCAGCGCAAGAGTCTGCTCCCACCTGCACTGGAGGGGGCTGTCCATCGGCTGCTTCATTTGCACATTTTTGAAAGCTTAGAAGGTGGCACGGGAGACAGCAATGGAGGAGGATGGCTTGTATGAGGAGTCAGGAAAGGCACCCGCTGTAGACACCGAGCTGAAGCCTCGGGGTCTGTAAGTGTCCCTGTCAGAGGCAGGAAGAGGGAGCCGTTCAAAGGCCCTGAGGCACAGCTGGATAATTCACTGGAGGGATTCAAATGAAGGCCGGACTCCAGAGCGTAGAGAGTGAAGGTGTAGAGAGAAAAAGTGGGCTCCAGATAAGAGGAGAGGAGAGGATAAGGCCTATGTTCTTGGGCCGTGGAAACCCACTCAGCCAGCTTCCATCCCCTTCCTTCCTCCCTGAAATGATCGTGGAAAACATGTCATAACCTTGTTGGGAGAATTCAGTCCTCAGCTGCACATAACGCACCTCGAAGAATGACTGTCCCATGACAAAGAATCAGTCACTGTCATGGAGAGACTGTCCACTGCCTTCTGACAGTTCCTCACCTTTAACTGTGTTCGTTTTTTGGACTCTGAACATGGTGAAATCACGTTTTGTTTTGTGCGGTACCAGGAATCGAACTCATAACCTTGCACTTACAAGGCAGGTTGCCAGAACCACTGAGCTAGGTCCCCAGCCCAGTTTCTTACCTTTAGACAGTGTTTCTGAGCCATGTTCTATGACCGCGGCCCTATGACATTCTGAGAAAGCCTCTCTTAAGTGAGTTGGGACGTCATGAACACAGGAGAGTTAAAGAATCTCAGAGACCACAGTTTAACTCTTTAACCACGTGTCTGCTGTCTGAAGTCGCAACCTCACCCAGTTACCTTCTGCTGGAGTGGAGGCTTCACCCACAAATACTCTGCATCCCCAACTCCACACAGCATTCATGGAGACCATGCCGACAGGCCCAGCCAAGAACAAAGCTGTAAGACTATAGCGCAGTGACTTCAGTGTGGCTAGTCAGGAAATAAATTACATCAGCTCTGCCATTTGTCACAGATCACAGGTCTATAAGCATTCCTCACTTCACAGAGCTTTTTCCTGACCCATGGCTATAACTTCCTATTGAAGCAAGGAGATGATTTTCAGGAAACAAATCTGTGTCACTGTGACAGTGAGACCCGTCAGTATCACTCTGTCCTTGACACCAGGCTCGCGGGCCTCTGAGTCAGCATCTTTGCAGGGAGGCATTTCTGCGCTCAGTGATCATGGAGGCCAGTGCAGTCCACAGATAGGGATGGACACACAGTCGCCACCCCTGAAGGACAGACTCTTGGGCCCTTAGTCCTCCCGTGATTCTCTCTCAGCAGTGCCAAAGAATTTATCAAATTCACGATCCTGTGTGTTTAGTTTTCAAATGCAGGAAGTGCAGAAAGACTCAAAACACAACGCAGAAGCAGCGGCATGAAGCAGAAGCACCCAGATGGTAACACTGTCCAGCTCCCCGCGTCGCTATTTCCAGCACTCTTGTCCATTCTCAAATCTCACAGAACATAACAATTATGGTCACCGGTAAGTGATGAATTTCTTTTCGTGGTGATCTCACAGGAGCCTCTGAAGTCATCTTTTATACATGCCTCATAATTTTCTTGAGTTAAATGTCTCCAGGCTTAAATTTAGAAATAAAATATGATCCTGCTTCTTGCCTCACAGAGTACTCTTGGGTAATTATCTCATAGACACAGGCACGATTTTCCTGGGACCAAAATTGAATTTCTGCTAATGGCAACCAGGAGATAAAACCACACCAGAACTACGTAACTGCATTTCCAGATCAGTCCCTTAACCTTCCTGTGAGTCCCAGAGAGCACATCGCACCGTTAATTTCATCTGAAAGAAGATAAATTTCATACCATGTCCTCTAAATCACCTTGGGGATGGCCAGAGCCAATGTGCCATCTTCTTCTTACCTAAAATAGCTGTTACGGTTCAGATCAAGAAGGTCGCCAGAGCCTCGTGTGCTCTTCGACGGGGATTCTGTAAGGTGTTTGGAGCGTCGGGGCTCCTGGGACTCGTGGTTAGAAGTAGGTCTGGTCACTGCGGGCGTGGCCAGCAAAGGTTTCTCTCTCTCCAGCCCTCCTCTTCCTCTGCTTTCTGGCCACCAGGCAGTGAGCAGCATTCTTTCCAGTATGCCATGGTGCCCTGCCATCCCGCCTTGGAGACAATCCTTTAAGATGTGGTTGTCAGATATTTTGTGTCAGCGACAAGGCATGTGACTTGGCCACTTTTCTTGTCTCTGGGTCAGAACACCTGATGCTTCCAAAGTGGAGGAGGAGAGGATGACTGGATCAGTGTGTAGAGGTTTCATCCTACAGTCAGCTGACTCTAGGACAGCGTGACAAAGGGGCATGAGGAGAGAAACAGCTCATGGAAGGGAAGCAGGAGTCAGAGAGAGACGGAGGGAGGAGGACAGAGATGGACCTGCAGGCCAGGTACTCTGACACCGCCTCCAGCCAGCCTTCCCCGCCCAAGGTCACATCAGCTAGAAACTCACCAGGGGACTCATCCACTCGTGAGCACCCCGCCCCCACAGGCCAGTCACCCCAAAATCCCTGCCTATGCATCTACAAGGCTTTGGGGATATCAAGACATAAACTACACCAGGGACTAAGACAATGACATTTAACTGTAATACATGGTAAAGTCTGCCAGACTCTGCTCATATTATTGCAAATTTCAATTTAAGCCTGAGTTTGGGTGGCTTCCTAAACTGTTTACCTATATGAGAACAAAGTCTTTGTAGTACCTAATTCTCTACAAATAAGTGCGGCTTTTGATTAGAGAATCTTCCTTGGTTAGAAAAGAAGCACCAATGCGGAGAAGAAGGAACCCTTCTCCACTGTTGGTGGGACTGTAGACTCGTACAACCCCTGTGGAGATCAGTTTGGAGAATCCTCAAAAAGCTAGGATTGATGGTCCCATTTGACCCGGCCATTGCCCTGCTAGGTATATACACAAAAGAATTAAAAGACTCATATCACAGTGACATATGTGCACCCATGTTTATAGCA